>JACEIK010006131.1:11243-35213 GCA_018107945.1 Datura stramonium
TCAAGTTCTTAAATGACGTCGTTTTGGGTATTGTAAGGGTTGAATTAAAGGGGTTTTCACTAGCCTAAGCCCCTCATTCTCCAAAATTCTTCCATAAGGTTTTCTTCTTCTTCTCTCAAGTTCAAAAGCATCTAAGGTTTCTTTCAAGAGCTGCAAGATGCAAGATCAGTAAGGGAGCCTTTTAATTAGGTATGTGGGACTTCAACAAGGATCTGCTTTCATCCTTGTGTCCCAATTTTTATACTAAAACCCTAATCTCTTGATTTCTAGAAAAGCATGTTCTAGGGTTTCAATTTATGCATGAATTCTCTTATGTCTTCTACAGATTTTAAGACCCATCATGATTAATAGCCTTGTATGCTTATGAAATTACTTTCATGTTCTCGAATTATTTATACGATACATGAATAGCATGATTATAGAATTTTTACCATGATTTTGCATAAATTTTTAAATGGGGTTTCATTAAATATTCACATGCCCCTACCATGAACTCGTTATATATGTTTAAATCATGAATCGATCATATGGGTTTCCATAAATCTAGATTATATGATTAAGTATATGTGTTGAAGCATGATTAGAACTTATGGTTTTAGAGGATATGAGATATGTACGTGCTTTAACTATGATTTATGTGTATATGTATAAAGTATGACTTGGACCTATGGATTTGTCATGAATCTAGAATGCATGACCTATATTATGATTTCGAGAATGAAATTTTATGAATTTCTACAACAAAGCATGATAGTGATCTTTCATTTTTTGGGGGGCCTTTTGAAAGTAGAAAGTAGCCTTAATCAGACTCTAATGAATTTAGTATGATGTGGTTAGTTGAACACTTAGGTATCTGATTAGCTGAAGTATCTTAGACTAGATGAATGATGTCATATTGGTACCTTCCATGTTAAAGTATAGTCGGGATTCTCAATAACAGATAATGTCTCCCTTAGCTAAGTCAGGGATTCACAATAGCAGAGAATGTTTCTCTTAGTTAATCTGGGACTCTTAATAGCAGAGAATGTTTCCCTTAGCTCAGTCAGGGATTCTCAATAGCAGAGAATGTTTTCCTTATTCAGTCTGGGACTCTCAATAGTAGAGGATGTTTTCCTTAGCTCAGTTCTAGACTCTCAATAGTAGAGAATGTCTCCCTTAGTTTATGATATCAGCTCAGTTCAACTACATATAGTTTCAAACTACAATTCAGATCAATCTTAGCAGAATTCAATGTCAGTTATTAGCAGATAGTCAGTACAATATATGATATCAGTTGCAATGTCAGTTCTCAGTATATGTATTGTACATGACCCTTATGTATCAACTTGATTATAATTAATTAAATGTTTTCAAATAGAAGCTTCATGTCAATATATATGTATCTTAGACAGGGTTATTGTATTTTAGTTCAGTAATATTTTTTGTGATGTACTCAATTTACTTCCTTCCAGTATATTTGCATGTTTTAGTTTCTTTACGCTTCCTGCATACTCGGTACATTTTAAGTATTGACCGCATACTTTGTGTGCTATATCATCTCATGATATAGATTCAGGTTTCCAAACCTAGCCTCACAGTTAAACACGCTCTATTTCCATCTCAACTGATTGTGGTGAGTCCTCATATCTCGAGGACGAGGTCTATGTTTTCCTATTTCATTTTTATTTCAGTTTTCAGACTTTAGGAGTTAGCTAGGGGCTTGACCCAGCAACTCATCAGTGTAGTAGAGGCTTTTAGACTTATGTAAATAGATTCAGCTTATGATTCAGAGTTTTATTAGATTATGCTCTTATAGGTTTTGATCAGACTCTTTCATTTAGCTTCCGCTCAGTTATGTTTCTGTTAGTTTCTCTTTTTATAGTGTTATGCTACGATTATGCCATGGGTCGACTTGGGGCCTCTCAGGATTCCTTGTCCTGTGTCTCGATCCGGGCCTATGTTTGGGTCGTGACAGTAGCTTAGAGTTTATTAAATTCCATGACTTGAAAGAGTTGTAGTGTAATACTTTTTGAATTTAAAACCTGCCTCATTCTTTAAATCAACAACTTATTTCTTAGCCATAAATACTCAGCGCCTTTTATGGTTAAAGAAGTTCTTAAAAATCAGTTAACTTCACCCAAAAAAAAATTCTTCTATTACTTCTCATTCTTTAATTTTGGTAGAAGTTCTTATCTCTTCTTAAATTCAATGGGTCCTCGGGCCATAAATTCAAGACGATAGTTGTTTTTCAATAAAGAAAAGTTTTATGTATACAAAATCATTTCAGTTTTAGTCCGTTTTCACCAAGATAAATTTTCATAAAAGCATTTTTCTGGCATTGATTTGAAAGTTACCCAGCACTTAGTATTTATATATAATTACCTAGATTCTTTAGGATAAGTAGACTTTCAAATGGAGTTTAACTTTAATCAATTTAGATATCCTAATTCACAATGAATAGTTAGGTGGAGATTCCTTAAGTTAGTTAATTTAGGAATCACCAATATGTTGTACACTATTTTGACATGATTAAGATGGGGTATAATAGTTTGGCGACTCCACTAGGGATTTTAGGTTCTAACCATAACAGACTTAATTTAATTAGGCTTTATGTGCTTTCTTTAGTTGCTTTACTTGCCTTGAACTATTTTGACATTCTATAAATTATTTTTTTACTTGATTCTAATTTTTGGTTTGATATAAAGTTTTTGTTATTATTTTAATATAAATTGTCACTGCGCATCATTTCACTCCACTTATGGAAATTCACACAATAAAACATGCACGCGAGGTATGTTTTTTGCACCTGTAAATTTCTTTCAAATTTTAGGAGAGTTGACATATGCACAGGGTGTCCGAATTGTTCGTGTGACCGCGTAGCCTTCTCACTGGAGTAGTCCACTTATAAACCTTTTGTCTAGTGAGCCCACTCTTAGTTTACCTATGATAAAGCTAAACCAACCCCCTTTACTAGGAACATGCATCATTTCATGACCTAGGAGGTTTATCATCCTTGGCGTATTAAGCCCATTAATAACCTTTACCTCAAACGTCCAAGTGGATTTTCGACCCTAAGTGATGATTTATCATTATCTATGTACACATCTGAGGAATAATTGTGCCTAAATATGGACCATTTGCTCTGACTAATTAAACTTTAAGGTAGTGTGTTGGACTAACCTTTTCATGACAGGTATGAAGACATCACATTGTAGTATGTCTTTGATCTACAACTGACAAAAAGTGATGATATCACCAAGAGAAATCAAGAAGATTAGACATGACAAATTGCCTACTTTATTTAGATTAGAAAGTATTTTATAATGTATTCATTCGGCATGTAATTATTATTATGCTACTCTTGTATTTTTTTTTGGAGAAATAAAATGGGTCAAATTCTACAGGATCAAACCTATGGGACTTAAGGAATGATATAAAAAAAAGAGAGGGAAAATATTCATATTATTTTGTTTAATTAATCAAGAGCAATGGAATGACATATTATAGAACATTTACCCTTCAAATACACGTTAAGCCTACCTTGGGAACAAAGAGGTCACATTCTTATTAGGATGCGTTATCATTATTTCATATACTTGTTTGTTTGTTACTATATGATTTACTTGACTTTGTTTGATGATTTATTTTATACATGATTTATTTTACTTTATATGTACGCGACTTTACTTAATATTTTCATTTAAAACTAACATTATTTGTCCTTCATTTTTTCTTTTTATTTTATTTTTATTCCCCACAAAGAGTTGATTCGTGTTGACAATTGAGCTGTCCGACCATCCTTACTTCACAAGATCCAAGTAATCGGTATTGCCTCGACGTAGCTGAGCTGTTCAAGGAAGAAAAATCACTATGTCTGATCCAACCATATCGAATTCAAATGGTTTTCGAAATATCATGATTCCCAATAGCCCTCCTGAGACTTCTGAAAAAAGAACTACTATTCAACAAGATGAGCACATTGCCCGCTTGACTCAAGAGATCTAGGATCTGCGTGGAGAATTGAATTGGGTTAGGGACTTGACCAATTTTTCCATCACACTCCAAAGTCCACTTCCTGAACCCACAAGTACTGCACCAAATCCACCTCAATTTCCATCACTTGATTCACTAGTTCCTGAATACTTTCATCCATAATGTCTCCATCCACCAAGAACAATCTACCTCCAACAACTGCCACAAATCCACCAAATCCATCACCCATCTATACTCATCCGCAAAGTCAATCACCCACCTATACTACCTATGCTACTCCTCCTAATCCACCGCCCATCAACCAACCAAATCAACCTCCAACTCACATTCCTCACATTTCTTTACCTGGTAACACCTATCCACCACCCGCAACTACTCCTGTAAACCCACCAAATCCACCACTCGCCAATACCTCTTATAATCCTCGACCACCACCAATCCAGAATACTCCTACCATCAAAAACTATCCAGCCCAACATATACAAGAGACACATGTTTCCACTCTTTACGTGCAACATATTCCTCCGATATATGTGATGGAAACTCAAACCATTTCAAACCCAATATCAGTTAGGTTTCAACCCGAGGTAGATCATAATGAGGGAATGGAGAAGGATGCCAAGGAAAATGTTGATGATGTGTTAGTAAGAGAGATTTGCGATCTTAAGGAAGCAATGATAAACCTCAAAATCATTAGGTAGAGAAAAAGCCTAGAATATGAGGATTTGTGTGTGCAGCCTGATATTGACTTGCCTGTAGGGTACAAGCCGCCAAAGATTGTTATATTCAATAGAACCAGTGATCCCATACACATCTGAGGTCCTACTGTGACAAACTGGTTGGAGTGGGAAAAATGAGAGGATTAGGATAAAGTTGTTCATAAGAATTATCTCGTGAAGCTCTCTCTTGGTACACACAACAAGATCTTCGTAAATAGCGTGGGTGGAGTGATATGGCACTGGATTTCATAGATTGATTCAGGTTCAATAATGACATCATACTAGATAGGTTTTACCTAACTAAGTTAAAGAAGAAGTCAAGTGAGACATTTCGTGAGTATACTCTATGTTGGAGGTAAGAAGCAACTAGAGTCCAACCACAAATAAATGAAAGTGAAATGATTGCTATCTTCATTGAACGCCAAGATAGCAATTTATACTATGAGAAAATGATTACCATAATGCAGAAAAAGTTCATGGATGTTGTCAGAATGGGGAAATCTTGGAAGAAGGGATCAAAACAGGAAGAATTCAATATTTTACGGCATTGCAAGCTGCAAACAAAGCAATTCAATATGGTTTTATCAGTGGGAACAAAAATAAGAAGGAAGATGTATCTATTGTAATGATTGACCGAGGATGCAAGCCAAGCCAAGTTTTTTCCCTATCATAATCAAGCACAGCAACCCAATTACCCTTACCAATATGCTGAAACCTCCCATATACTCTATCATCCTCCACCAACTCCTTACCATGTCTACAACACCCATGCAAACTACTATCAACCTCGAGCCCCTATTTATCCAATCCGTCCAAGCTCCAACTTACCAAAATCTCCCACATATTGCACCTAGACTTCATCCAAATCCTGAAATCAAAAACAAATGTAACTACACCAAACTAGCCAAACCATTGGCTCAGTTATTTGAAAGGATGAAAGCAAAAGGTATAATACGAACAATTGAAAGAAAAATCCCTGATCCTATTCCTAGATGGCTTGACGGTTCTAAGCATTGTGCATATCATTCTAGAGTTACTAGTCACAATACTGAGGATTGCTATGGTCTAAAAAATAAGATCAAAGACTTGATAAAGGAAGGAGCAATCTAACTTACTGGAGCTCGACCTAATGTGAACAACAATCCTCTTCCTAACCACGGGAATGCTGATGTGAATATGATAACTATTGAGGAAGACCGGGACTTGAAAAGAACGGTTTTACTAATTGGAAAGATGGAAAAGGTCGTGTCATCGATATTTATTTTCCCATGATAATTGATGTTAGGTATATTTTTATGCCCATTTTCCATGTTTTTACCTATATGTGATCATGTTTTGAGTTTATAATCCTTAATTAAGCTTAAATTCATATATGTGTGTGTTTTATGCGCTAACAAATAATTTTAGTTGATTTGAGTAGGAAACTAAGCAAAATAGGCTCAAAATGATGCAAAGAATAAAGATTTGAGGAGTTGAAGGGTCTGGTGCTATGGCTAGCGCCCCACACCAAGTTCCAAACTTCAATGAACAAAAAATTTAGGTTGGGGATATGGCTGGTGCGGAAACATCAGAGAATTGCACTTCACAAACTTGGCGAGATGAGTGGCACCCCTCGCCAGAGGTATTCCGACTTAGAGAAATTTGATGAACACATTGGAAAAATAGAGGGGGTGGCATGCTAAGCCTTCTCCAGAGCCGAAATTGTTGAAAATTTCACTAAGTCTGTGGTAAGATACGTGGGTTGGTGCGCCCAGGTCATTTCGAGGTAGAAAATGTTGATTTTAAAGCCAAGTTTTGAAGGGAAGAAGCATCATTTGAATGCTCATCTATAAATAGAGGAGTTAGGACATTTATTAAGCAGTTTTTGACATATTAGAGTGGTCTTTAATCATTTTTATATTCCATAGTTCATTTATGGAAGCTTGTAAGCCGTTTGGAAGGAATACATAGTTCTACAACTAGGTTTTCTCTTCTTTACTTCATATTTTCATATAATGATGACCAAATATTTATTTTTCTGCTTGTCTATGAGTGGCTAAACTTATATTCTAGGGTTGTGGCCATGGTGAATGGTTGATTATTTGAAAGACTAATTAAGTTTTGTTTTGATTCTTTAATTATGGTTGTTTGTATTTATTTGTGTTAATTTATTATTTATAAGCTTGATCACCTCAGTTGCCTTTCGATTGAACTTTGAAAAGGGAATCGAAAGGGTTAAAAATAAATACAGAATGGGAATTCAAAGACCCTTGAACACATTGGTGATAGGATAGAAGTTGTTGTTGAGGATAGGGATATACCCTTCAACACCGTTTAGTTGAAATACAAGTATTCATAACCGTTGTTTCATTGTTCTCCTACGATCATAGGGATATAGGCATTAGGGTTCATGAAATAGTTCTTGGATGCTAACTTGAAACTAAAAACCATAGGAAGAATCATGCTAGTTTAATTACGTTATGAAAACTAAACTTGAAACCAACCAAGTGGATTTCCCTAGTCTTTCACCATTATCGAAATACAATCAAACTTGATATTGTTTTTAGTTAATTTTATATTTAAAGTTATAGTAGTTTAATTTTCTAAACCAATCTTCATTTTTACAGTTTTGTAGATTACTGAAATTAAAGTGACAATCTTATAATGATTAAATTGACAAGTCCCTTAGGTACAATATCTGGACTTCAAAATATTATATTAATTAATGACCATGTGTGCTTGTGTAACACCTCAAAACATTCCTAGACCAATTTTAGACGTTGCATGAAAAATCAGAGGAATATCAGAAATTTTTCGATGTAACACGACCCACACAACGGACCGTTCGTGGAACCAACGGACCACTATAGATGGTCGTGGGTTGTAGCAGGTCCTTACCAAGGGGAAACAATGAGACATAGAATGACATTTTGAATCATACAACGAGTCGTCCTGTCATCCGTTGGATCCCAAGTTTAGAGGATTACCGAGTCTTCCCTGTGACAACGAGAGGGAACAACGGACCATTGCTGCTACCAACGAGCCGTTGTTACCACCCGTCATCCAATTCTAGACCCCAGTAGTGTGGTCCACGAGTTGATACAACGACCCATTGGTTCTTCCAACGAGTTGTTGTGATGACTCGTTATCTCCAAGCCCAGTTTCCTTACCTGTTCCAATGGGAGGTATCAATGGCCCACTGTTTCTTCTAATGGACCATTATACACAATTGTGGATCACCCTTGTGAAACTTAGTTTCTGAACCCAGAAACCACGGCTAGCTTCAACGGATCGTTGTTTTGACTAACGACCCGTTCTGAGGCCCGTTGGTTCTTATTGGCTAGATTTCAGATTTAAATCCCAGGGTTCTTTTGTAATTTTCCACCTACCTATTTCCTAAAACATGTCATTTTGGGTTTATTCAGGGGTTTTTAGAAGGGGTAACCAACGATTTCTCCTATATTCTTTCTCTCATCCTCTGAAAAATCAAAACGTAAGAACTCTTTTGAAAGCACAGAGCAGGAGCAAGGGTTTGATATTCTTATAAGTTCTTCTCAGGGATTTTCACTAGGGTTTCTTCTACAGGTTGGTGGGAATTCAGCAAGGTGATTATTCTCCCCTTGCGTCCTCCAAAACTCTCTCTCTGTTCACTTTCAGTCCTAGCCCTGAGTTTGTGAATTTGATAATATTGCTATCGTTCTTTGATTATTTCATGTGGAATACTATCCTATGTTAATTTTAGCTATTTTACACCAGTTTGTAACTAAAATGATGCTTGTTCAGTCAATTTAGAAATTCAGGCCTAGCTTTTGAAAAGTCAGAAATTAGAATCCTGTTTAAGCTTTGAATTTTTTAGAATTGTTTGCATCATTCAGAGTTAGGGGCTTCTATAATGATTGTATGTGTTAAAGACTCAGTTACATGCATGTTATTCATATTTATTCAGAAAGTCTATATACTCTGTATTATTCAAAATTATCAGTTCAGTTTCAGTTAAAGTACTAGAATATCCAGTGTTAGTCAGAAATGTAAGTTGATCAGTTTGACTATAGTCTTTTCCCGAGGTGTCAGTGGTGCCTCTCAGTTATCAGAATCAGACTCAGATTATAGTTATTTGGTCCATTAGGCGGTCATGACATTCTAGTTATATAGCTCTAACAAGCTCCAGGACCCTAGTTCAGTTTATAGTTTGTTCTTAGACGGTTACGACGCTTCCAGATAAGCAGCTATGACTAGTCTAGAACCCAGTTTAAGAATCTGGTCCGATAAGACTCTCAGGGAACTTTCAGTTATATCTCCCTGACTAGTCTTGGAGCCCAGTTTTGAGCTATCAACTTAGCAATTCAGTATAGTTTTGTAGTGGGAGTAGGACTTAGCACCGAGTGAGCTGGGGTTCCAGTGCACCCAGGTTCCCAGAACTACGTTGCCAGCGTAGGATACAGTATTACTTAGCCTAATTGGCCCCAGACTTCTGTGATCACCCAGTTCATGCCTTTATACCCTGGCAAGGTATATTGGGTCTTAAACGTGGGTGTATACATCGGACTCCACGTCTAGCTCACATGCTTATATGTCGGTTATAGACTCTCCCACTAATCAGTCCAGTCCAATTTCAGAATAAGCAGCTCAGTTCAGTTTCAGCTCTAGCAGCTCAGCTCAGTTTAGTATAGTATCTGGACTCAGAACTTCCAGACTTAGGGCATGTCTTTGACATCCAGACAGGGTCATCTTGACCATCTTAGTTTACTTTAGATTGTTTAGTTCAGTTTATTAGTTGGTCATTGCATGTCTTTTCAGTTCAGCCATCTATATATTTATCATTACGCTTCTCTCAATTACTCAATACATTCAAAGTACTGATGTATAGTTTTATGCTGTATCGTTTCATGATACAGCCGCAGGTTCTCAGACCCAACATCATTAGCTAATTAAGTTCGGATCTCTCTATTAGCAACAACAGCGTGAGTCCTCATATTCTGAGGGCACATTCCATTCATTTCAATTTTTCTTTTGTTTTCAGCTAGACATAGAGTTAGCTGGGGGCTTGTCCCAGCAACTCCTCAGTTAGATGGCTTTTAGACCAGACTTGATTTTAGATATTTTAAATCTCTATGTTCAGTCTTTAATTTTTCCTAAATTCTATTATGTATTATTTTAAATTTCCACTATGCATGTTTACTTAGAATACCAGTGTATGATAGACCAGGGGTTGACTTGGGGTCACTCGTGACTTCAAGTATCGTGTTACGTCCAGGGTGTAGGCTCGGGGCGTGACAAACTTGGTATCAGAGCACTAGGTTTAAGGTATCCTTGCAAAGTCTGAAAGTCGCATTGAGTAGAGTCCTTTTCATGGGTGTGAAGTGCACCACACTTATGAAAAGGAGGCTACAAGATGTTATTAGGAAAACTCCCTTTTGTTCATACTCCTTATCGTGTGTAGAGGTTCAATTCCAAAAACATCCTTCTAACTCGTGCTCTGTTTCATTTCAGTGAACCATGCTTCCCCGACATGGAAATGGAAAAAGGGTCGGTAACGCCAACAGACCTGCCCCACCATCCCCAGCAGCTCCTCAAGATGAGGCAATATCTACCGCCGCATTCTAGGCAGCCATCCAATTACTGGCTCAAACAGTCGCCAACTAGGTGAATCAGCAAGTGGTTCCAGTACCCATGAATGGGACCGCAGTAGCTGCGAGGGTGCAAGACTTCACCCGTATGAACCCTTTATCTTTTTAGGGGTCAAAAGTAGGGGAGGATCCCTAGGAGTTTGGGGATGAGATCACGAAGATCACCCAAACTATGGGTGTCAATTCCTTTGAAAGTTCTAATTTGGCTGCCTACCAGCTGAAAAGAGTAGCCCGAGTCTGGCATGACCAGTGGAAAGAAGGACGGCCAGCAGGAGAAGGACCAGTGGAGTGGAAAGAATTCCACACAGCTTTCTTGGACAGGTTTTTCCCTCGGGAGCTGGGGGAGGCTAATATGGCAGAATTTATGAACTTGCCACAGGGAAATAGAACTGTGGAAGAGTATGCTCTAAAGTTTACTAGGTTGTCTAAGTATGCTCCAAGATGGTAGCCAAGCCAAGGGCTCGCATGTTGAAGTTTGTAAATGGAGTATCTAATATGGTCCTCAAGGAGTGCAGGACCACTAATTAAGTACATGGACCTTTCTTGCTTGATTGTTTATGCCAAGCAGATTGAGGCTAAAAAGATGAAGGATATGGAGCGTAAGAACAAACGGGAAAGGACTGGCCATTCAGATTTCATCCATCAAAGTCCTAGCGGTGGTAGCCGCCCACAGCAACAGCAACAACAATAGCAGAGAGCCCCAGCACCCAGTTCAGCCAACATCCCAATCTTTCGGTCTCGCCAAAATTGGAGGGGTGGGTCATCTGGCACTAAGTCTCAGGCTCATAGTACCAGGAACAGGTATCCAGCTTGCCCCAAGTATGGTAGGAGTCACCTAGGGGAATGCCTTTTGGGACGAGAGGGCTATTTTTGAAGTGGACAGCTTAGACACTGACTCAGGGAGTGCCCGTCAGCAGGGCGAGGGAGATCACAATCTACCACATCATCAGCTCCAATAGGCCAACTAGCTCAGTAGGCCAACACATCAGGTACAGATGGCGATCAACGCCAAAATCATTTCTATGCTCTATCTTCCCGTTAGGATTAGGAAAGCTCACCTGACGTAGTTACTGGTATGTTACGTCTTTTCCATCTAGATGTGTATGCCCTCCTATATCAAGGAGCTACTCTTTCGCTCGTTACTCCATATATAGAAGTTCAGTTCCACATCAGTCCAGAGGTCCTATCATAACCCTTCTCAATCTCCACCCCAGTTGGCGAGTCAATTAGAGCTAGTCTGGTGTATAGAAACTGCCCAGTCTTAGTCCTGAATAAAGTTATTCCAGCTGATCTTATAGAGTTAGACATGGTCGACTTTGACCTTATTCTCGCAATGGATTGGATACACTCCTGCTATACCTCAGTTGATTGTAGAACTAGAGTTTTCAAGTTCCAGTTTCCAAATGAACCAGTGTTAGAATGGACGGGCAGCAGTTTAGCACCTAAGGGTAGGTTTATTTCCTACCTTAAGGCTTAGAAACTCATCTCTAAAGGATGTATATATCATCTGGTTTGGGTCAAGGATTCCAACTCTGAGACCCCAACCATTTAGTCAGTTCCCATGGTCAACGAGTTCCCAGATGTTTTTCCTGAGGATCTTCCCGGAGTTCCCCCTGAACGGGAAATAGACTTCAAAATAGATCTCCTCCCAGATACTCAGCCCATCTCCATCCCTCCTTACATAATGGCTCCAGTTGATCATAAGGAGTTGAAGGAGAAGTTAAAGGATCTTCTTGACAAGGGTTTTATCAGCCCCAATATCTCTCCTTGGGGTGCTCCATTGCTATTCGTGCGTAAGAAAGATGGTACCCTCAGAATGTGCATAGATTACCGTCAGTTGAACAAGGTCACAGTCAAGAACAAGTATCCCCTACCCAGAATTGATGACCTATTTGTCAACTTCAGGGAGCTAGTTGTTTCTCTAAGATCGATCTCAGGTCAGGGTACCATCAGCGAAGGATCAAGGAGTGTGACATACCAAAAATAGCATTCATAACTCAGTATGGTCACTACGAGTTTGTGGTGATGTCCTTCGAGTTAACAAACGCCCCAGCAGCCTTTATGGATTTAATGAACAGAGTCTTCAAGTAGTATCTAGATATGTTAGTCATTGTATTTATCGACGACATTCTAGTATACTCTAGAAATGGGGAAGAGCATGCCAAACACCTAAGATTAGCATTACAAACACTCAGGGACTACCAGTTATTTGCCAAGTTCAACAAGTGTGAATTTTGGTTAAAGTCCCTAACTTTCTTAGGTCATGTGATATCGGGTGAAGGAATACAAGTAGACTCTCATAAGATAGCAATAGTGAAGGATTGGCACAGACCTACCTCTCCTACTGAAATCAAGAGTTTCCTGGGCTTAGCGGGTTATTACCGATGATTTGTGGAGGGCTTCTCCTCCATAGCATCTCCTCTGACACTAAGTTAACATAGAAGAACGTGAAATTTCAGTGGTCGGACGAGTGTGAGAAGAGTTTCCAGGAGTTGAAGACTCGACTCACTACTGCTCTAGTTCTAACCTTGCCGGAAGGAAAAGATGGATTGGTTGTTTATTGTGATGCTTCTAAGGTTGGGCTCAGTTGTGTTCTGATGTAGCGGGGCAAAGTGATAGCCCATGCCTCAAGTGCAGTTTATAGTTTGTTCTTAGATAGTTACGATGCTTCCAGATAAGCAGGTTTGACCAGTCTAGAACCCAATTTCAGAATCTGGTCCGATAAGACTCTCAGGGTACTTTCAGTTATATGTCCATGACTAGTGTTGGACCTCTGTTTTGAGCTATCAGCTTAGCAGTTGAGTATAGGTTTTCAGTGGGAGTAGGACTTAGCACCGAGTAGGATGGGGTTCCAGCGCACCCAGGTTCCCAGAACTATGTTTCCAGCGTAGGATACAGTATTACTTAGCCTGATTGGCCCCAGACTTTTGTGATCACCCAGTTCATGCCTTTATACCCTGGCAATGTATATTGAGTCCTACTGGTGGGGTGTATACATCGGACTCCACGTCTAGCTCACGTGGTTATATATCCGTTATAGACTCTCCCACTAGTCAGTCCAGTCCAGTTGCATAATAAGAAGCTCAGTTTAGTTTCAGCTCTAATAGCTCAACTCTATTTAGTACAGTATCTCAGATTCAGAACTTTCAGACTTAGGGCATGTCTTTGACCACTAGACAAGGTCATCTTGACCATCTCATTTTACTTCAGATTGTTCAATTCAGTTTATCAGTTGGTCATTGCATGTCTTTTCAGTTCAGTCATCTATATATTTATCATTATGCTTCTCTCACTTACTCAGTACATTCAAAGTACTGACGCATACTTTTATGTTGTATCGTTTCATAATACAGCCGCAGGTTCTCAGACCCAACATCGTTAGCCAATTACGTTTGGATCTCTCTATCAGCAACAATAGTGTGAGTCCTCATATTCCGAGGGCACATTTCATTCATTTCATTTTTTCTTTATTATTTTCAGCTAGACATTGAGTTAGCTGGGGGTTCTCCCAGCATCTCCTCAGTTAGATGGCTTTTAAACTAGACTTGATTTCAGATATTTTAAATCTCTATGTTCATTCTTTAATTTTTCATAAATGCTATTATGTATTATTTTAAATTTCCGTTGTGCGTGTTTATTCAGAATACCAGTGTATGGTAGACTAGGGGTTGACTTGGGGTCACTGGTGGCTTCAAGTACCGTGTTACGTCCAGGGTGTAGGCTCGGGGCATGACAACTTGCATGTGCTTTGGCGACATCAAGTTTTTGGCGCTGTTGCTGGGAACTTGAATATTATTTAATCATTAGTATGTTAGAATTTTATTACGCTAGTCTATATTTTATGTTTGTTTCTTGTTTTTGTTGAAGTTCACAGGGTTGTTTGCCTCAGTTTATGCCAAGCACGAGAAGTTAGGGACCACCTTTGCTTTTATTGATCCTAAAATTAAGAGAACCTTTTGAAGGTTAGCTATGGAATACATTGGGCATGCAGCTGGTGAAGAGAATAAGAGAGTTCCAGTGATGCATTTTGCTAGGCCTAATTTAGAGAACGCTTCTAAGGCGATCGTCAAACCGGTCATCACAAGGAACTTTGTGCTGAAAGAAGGGACCCTGCAATTGGTCAAAAACACTTGCCAATTTCAAGAAAAGCTGCACGAGGATCCCCAAAGACATCTGATGATGTTTGTAGAGCTATGTGAAAATTTCCACTACCAGAACGTGTCAGATGAATATGTCAAGTTGAGTACCGTTCTCACTGATCGGGAAGCCAAGGAGTGGCTTCAGAATGATCCTGTATGATCCATCACTACTTGGGAGATCCTCTCCAATAAGTTCATCAACCGGTTTTTCTCTTCGAGAAGAACTAAAGAACTGAGGGGAAAGATCTCCAGATTTGTACAGAAAGTTGGAGAAACGCTAACTCAAGTATTGGAACATTAAAAGGGTTACTTGAGGGATTGTCCACACCACATGCAACCTAAGGAGATAATTGGACACAACTATATTGAGGGTATAAAGCCCGAGTGGTAGATACACCTAGACGCTACCGCACAGGGACAGATTCTATCAAAAATTTATGATGAAATTAAGGCTCTCTTGAACCTCATTGTCTGTGGGGAGTCAGGATTATCAAGACTCAAGCACAGGATATGCAGCAGCAAAGGTGCCGGAAATGTTTGAGGTTGATGGTGTAGTGGAAATCAAGGAAGACATTAGCTAGCTAGTGAATATAATCAGTAAGTTGGTATCTACATCAGTAGGAGTCCAAGTGCAATAGGTACAAATTCCACCACCATCATGTGACGCGTGCGGAGAAAGCCACGCCTAGGCTCTTGTCCTCTTAATCCTAAGTCTATATATTTCGTTGGACAACAAGGTCGTAGTGGAAGTTTTTTGCAGGTAATGGCTATAATTAGGGGTACCAAAATGGATCAAATCCCTCATGGGGAGGGAATTAAAACTTTCAAACACCCCAGAACACTTATCAAAGACCAAGTGCTAGCAGCAGAGTAGTTCTCTTGAGGGGACAATGAAGCAATGGATGGTGTAGTAGATTCAAGTGGTCAATGGAATGCAAAAGTCCATCCATGAGCTTGAAAGGAAAATGGGGAAATTGGCCCTATAGTAGAACAACAAAACACATGGGGCACAACCGGGTAACACCGAAAAGAATCTCAAGGAAAATGTGAATGCTATTTCCTTGCACAGTGGTAAGGATTTAGGTGAAGTGATTCCCACAGAGAAAAAGACTGATGAGGAGTATATTGTGATGGTTAGACAGGAAGTGGATGAGCTATGCCAGCCAAAGTCAAAAATTATAGTAGCTAGACCACCTCCTCCATTTCCTCAAAGATTTAAGAAGCAAAAAGAGGACAAAGCTTGTCAGAGATTTCTTGAGATTTTAAAGAAAATTCATGTTAACTTACCTTTGGTGGAGCTTTTGCAGGATGTTCCAAAATATGCCAAATATTTGAAAGATATTATGGAAAATAAGAAGAGGCTAACGAAATTTGAAACTGTAGCATTGACAGAGGAGTGTAATTCGTTGGTGCAAAATAAAATTCCTAAAAATTTGAAGGACCCTGGGAGTTTCACAATTTCGGTGACCATCAGAAGCAGAGAAGTTTGGTCAACCTTGTATGATTTGGACGTTAGCATCAATCTGATGTCTGCATCCTTATTCGGAACATTGGGGCTAGGCCAACGAATACCCACCACAGTGACCTTATAGCTAGCAGATAGGTCGATTGTTCATCCATAAGGAATCATTTAAGATGTTTTAATAAAGGTGGAACCTTTCATCTTGCTAGTGGACTTTATAATCCTGGACTATGAGGCAGATGCAACAGTTCCCCTCATCTTGAGGAGAGGATTTTTAGCCACCGCATATGTTGTAATAAAGGTGATATTAGGGAACGTGACCATGACAGTGGATGGTCAAGAAGCAATTTCTGATGTGTTTAGGGCAACAAAATAGCCACCCAACCACGAGGATATGATTATGGCGATTGGATTGGAATTATCCTTTACAAACTTATAGTTGTGTCTATCACATGATGGTCCATTAGGCAGAATGTTGGTATATGAGGAAGAATAGACAAAGGGGTCAGAGATGGTAGAGTGTTTAGCAGAACTAGACACCACCAGTTCATATGTCAGGAGAGATATTCCTGTGGAGATACTTGACAAATCTCTATAGAGAGAGAAGTCGAAGCCCTCTATTGAGAAGGCACTAGTTCTTGAATTTAAACCCCTCCCCGCTCATTTGAAATATGCATATTTAGGTACTGATAACACACTACCTGTGATAATATCTGTTTTATTGAATGATGAACAGGTTAATAGGTTTCTAGAAGTACTAAGGTGTCGTGTGACAACACTGGGGTGGACAATAGCTGACATAAAAGGAATAAGAAGTTCCTTTTGCATGCATAAGATACTGCTTGAAGAAGGATCCAAACCCAGTGTTGAACATCAACGAAGACTAAACCCAATCATGAAGAAGTACTAAATAAGGAGTTCATAAAGTGGTTGGATGTAGGTGTCATCTATCCGATTTCGAACAGTCATTGGGTGAGCCCAACTCAGTCTGTTCCAAAAAAAGGGGGGATGACAGTGGTACGTAATGAGAGGGATGAATTGATCCCCCAAAAAATAGTCACAAGGTGGAAAATTTGTATTGACTATCGAAAGCTCAATGTAATCACCAAGAAGGATCACTTTCCCTTGCCTTTCTTGGATCAAATGCTAGACAAGTTAGCTAGGCATGATTATTGTTGTTTCTTTGATGGGTATTCAGGTTACAATCAGATTATGATCGCATAGGAGGATTAGCAGAAAATGACTTTCACCTGTCCTTTTGGCACCTTTGCATTCTGAAGGATGTCATTTGGATTATGTAATGCTCCAGGAACATTCCAGAGATGTATGATGGATATATTCACATACATGGTGGAGAAATATGTGGAGGTGTTCATGGATGACTTCTCAATCTATGGGAGTGACTTCGATAACTGCTTGAATTATTTGGATGTTGTATTAGCCAGATATGAAGAGACTAATCTTGTATTGAATTGGGAGAAGTGTCATTTCATGGTACGTGAAGGGATAGTCTTGGACAATAAAATTTCAAAGGCAGGTATTGAAGTTGACAAAGCTAAAGTTAAAGCAATCGAAAATCTACTACCATCAATCTCAGTGAAAGGAGTGCATAGTTTCTTAGGACATGCTGGTTTCTATAGGAGGTTCATTCAAGTTTTTTTTAAAATTGCAACTCCTATGTGCAAGCTCTTAGAGAAGGATGTGAAGTTTGAGTTTAATAGGGAATGTGTGTAGGCTTTCAACATATTGAAGGACAAGTTGACAACACGCTAATTATTATTGCCCCAGATTGGTCATTACCATTTATTATCATGTGATGCCAGTGATTATGTGATAGGAGTTGTCTTAGGACAGAATAGGGGAAAGAGGTTCCAACCTATTTACTACACAAGCAAGTCCTTAGATACAACTCAGAAAAATTACACTGTGACCGAGAAGAAGTTATTGGTTGTGGTATATATGCATTTGAAAATTTTCGAGTGTAACTAGTAGGGACAAAGGTGGTAGTTTATACTGATCATGCTGCAATCAGGTACCTATTTGCAAAGAAAGATACCAAGACCAGAGTTATTCGGTGGATATTACTACTGCAAGAATTTGACATTGAGATCAAAGATAG
Source organism: Datura stramonium (assembly GCA_018107945.1). Taxonomy (NCBI): domain Eukaryota; kingdom Viridiplantae; phylum Streptophyta; class Magnoliopsida; order Solanales; family Solanaceae; genus Datura; species Datura stramonium. Next base: position 29,261 of record JACEIK010006131.1, read on the forward strand.
GAAGGGCACAGAAAACCAAGTAGCAGATCATCTATCCAGGTTGGAAGACAGAGAGCATATTGACTGTGAAATTAACATAGTGGAGAATTTTCCAGATGAGCAGTTATTTGTTGTGCACAACCAGGAGCTGCCATGGTATGCGGATATGGTAAATTTCTTGATTAGTGGTGTGTACCCACCAGATGTGAACTCAGAAAAGAAAAGAAGATTACTGCATGACAACAGATTCTATATATGGGATGAACCCTTCTTCTACAATATAGGTCCTGATCAGTTGGTCAGAAGATGTGTTCTTGAGGGAGAGGTGCAACAGGTTCTGGAAAGATGCCATTCTTCACAATATTGTGGAAATCATAGTGGAGATAGGACCGTAGAAAAAGTCCTTCAAGTTGGGTTTTATTGGCCTACTCTATTCAAAGATGCATATTTATTTGCGAAATCTTGTGATAGTTTCCAAAGAACAGGGAATATTTCGAAGAGTCGGGAGATGCCTTAGCGAGGCATTATGGAAATAGAGGTGTTTGAATCTTGGGAATTAACTTCATGGAGGCCTTCATCCCTTTAAATAGGAACAAGTATATCTTGGTGGCAGTTGATTATGTATCAATATGGGTAGAGGTTGTAGCACTGTCTACCAATGATGCAAAGGTTGTAACTCGTTTCTTGAAGAAGAACATATTTACTCTCTTTGGCACACCCAGAGCCATCATCAATGATGAAGGTACACACTTCTATAATTGACTCTTCAATAATATATTGGCTAAATACAGTGTGAAACACAAGGTAGCTACCGCTTACCATCCACATACTAGTGGACAGGTGGAGGTGTCAAATTGAGAAATCAAAAGATTCTTGATAAGACCGTGAGCATAAATAGAAAGGATTGGTCTAGTAAGTTGGATGATGAAACTCCTATTAGCACCTCACCATATAGGCTAGTTTTTGGGAAAGCATGTCATTTACCAGTTGAGCTGGAGCACAGAGCATATTGGTCCATAGAGAAGTTGAATATGGATTTGGAAGTCACTGGAGAGAAACGTATGTTGTAATTACATGAGCTGGATGAGTTCAGGTTCAGTGCTTACGAAAATGCCAAAATGTACAAGGAGAGGACTAAGAGAGTGCATGATAAGCGCATTCAACCTCATAAGTTTTAGGAAGCACAATTGGTATTACTATACAATTCAAGGTTTAATTTGTTTAGTGGAAAGCTGAGATCAAAGTGGTTGAGGCCATTTGAGATAGTAAGTGTGAATGCATATGGTGCCATGCAGTTGAAACCCTTGGGGTCTGACAGAAACTTCTTGGTTAATGGCCAAAGGGTGAAGCATAATTATGAGGGTAATTGGGACAGAGAAAAGACTTCAATTCTATTGTAAAATGATTGAGGGACTTACATCGTTCCACGATGTTAAATCAAATGCTGGTTGTGAGGAAACCCAACATATAAAAATGTAACTGTCTTATTTGTATATATAATGTCACTCCCCAACATATAAAAATGTAACTGTATTATTTGTATATATAATGTCACTGTTGATTTTCTTTTGCAGAGAAGGGAAGTTTGAGTACACGAAATCAAAGCTAAGGAGCATGGTATGATCTTACGTGTGGGGTCTTGTGACCCGTTAATCCAAAAGACATGCTGATAGCTAGGCCCTAGAGAGCCTCTGGAGAGTATTTTCTCACTCTAAACTGATCTTTAATTTTAGTTTCTCTAAGGACAGAGCAAAGCTTTAAATGTGGGGTGAGGTATGTCTCCTTGAATTTTGAGGTTAAGGGTTAGTACTCCATCATGTTTTGTTTGAAAATTTTTTGAAAATTGGCATATCTCACCCACCTGTTGATTTTTCTTATGTCCCTAGTTCTTTTTTTATGGGAAGACCCTTTGAACCGGGTAATTTTTTCATTTTTAGGAATCGTTGTCATCATAGAGTAATGACATTTGTGATAGGTGGATGACAACCATCTTAAGGGAAGATTCATCATATTTTTTAGAATTGAGTCGTAGGTCGCTTGTATGCTTGTTGATTCTTTCCTTAGCTGCTATGCTGGAATAAATAGAGTGGTCATCTTGATTTCATGAGTGAGGATCCATGAAAGACACACATATCTCTTTAATTTACTCAACATACCCTTAGGGATTAATAATGAATAAATTTGTCATTTAATATGATTGTGTGAATTTTAGCTGTAAAAATTGATTGGATTCTTGTTACCATGAGAGGTGAGCTGAATTGCCTCGTATGTATATATTGCAGCATGTAAAACTTGCCTCAGTGTATGTAGGATAACTAGTTGGTAGGGAGTTGAGATATGATCAAGGAATTTCTTTGTATAAGCCATGTTTTATTTCTTCATACATTTGTTTTACCTTCCTGTACATTCTCCCTAGTTAACCCCATTTGAGCCTAAAAGCCTTATTTTTACTTAGCCTCAATAGTATCTTAATCCCTCTTTTGTGAGACCTCAGACTTATTGATCCAAAGTAGTCTTAGGCACTTTCAGACTTGAAAGTTAAGGTCCACCAAATTAAAATGTTAAGCGAAAAAGAAAAAGTTGTGGTAAGAAAGAAAGTGAGAAGAAGGGATGCCCATAAAACTTGTGTTGTTTACTTGCTGCTAGGGAGAGGGAAAAAAGAGTTTTAATTGCAAAATTCTCAGTTATTCTATAAGTAGGAAACTGGAAGTCAAGTAGTAAAAAATGGGGCATGAAAAGAAAGGACAAGGGTGAGTAGATGAAAGGTGAACAATCAAGGAAAAAGTTGGTGGACGAGAAAAGTGAAATCTGTCGTAAAAGTTCTTAGGGTAGTAGTCATAAGGAAATATCAATCCTACTCGTCCCTTAGCCAATATTAATACCAAGAAAATTCCTTGTGATCTTAATCTCTTGAAGCAATTAGGTAGTCTTAACATACATGAAGGGAAAGCCTATGATATGATTACTTATGTGAATTACATCATTTGCGAGTGTGAGTGTGCCTTACTTATTGTGTTCCATGTATTTACATTGATGAATTTGAGAGAGGAACATCACTAAAAGTGAGGGGTGCAAGAGGTCTAATTCGGAGTACTACTTGTTTTATATGTCACATTTAATCATGTTGGCCTTTTTTGTTGAAAAGATGAGTCATTTATAGAGGTTGTGTGATCTTGAGTGTGAAGCTTGCATATGTATTTGATGAAATTGTGTTGCTTATGATAAACCACTCTATGAATGAACCATACAAGTTGGTTGAGTATGAGTTGATAGATCTATCAAATGTGATGGTGAAACATGAGTTTAGGTGTGTTTTAAGGATTGTTTAAGGATGAAAAATGGTTTAAGTGTGGGGTGGTGATGTTGGGCATATTTTTATGCCCATTTGCCATATGTTTACCCATATTTGATCATGTTTTGAGTTCATAATCCTTAATTTATGCTTAAATTCATGAATGTGTGTGTTTTGTGCGCTAACAAATTATTTGAGAAGAAAACTAAGCAAAATGGGCTCAAAATGATGTAAGGAATGAAGATTTGAGGAACTGAAGGATCTAGTGCTATGGCTGATGCCCCACACCAAGTCCCAAACTTTAGAGAACAAAATCTTTAGGAGGGGGCTATGGCTAGCGTGCCGCGCCAACCCTTAAACTTAAGACAATTGCACTTCACAAACTTGGCGAGATGAGTGGCTCCCCACGCCAGAGGTGTCCAAATTTAGAGAAATTTGATGAATACCTTGGAGAGATAGATGGGGAGGCATGCCAAGCCTTGTCCAGAGATGAAATTATTGGAAATTTGACTAAGTCTATGGTGAGATATGTGTGCCACTGCACCAGGGTCATTCTAGGGTAGAAAATGCTAATTTTAAAGACATGGTTTGAAGGGAAGAATTGTCATTTGAATGCTCATCTATAAATAGAGGCCTTAGGTCATTTGTTAAGCAGTTTTTGACATCTTGGAGAAGTCTCTAATCATTTTTACATTTCGTATTTCATTTATGAAAGCTTTTAATCCGTTTGGAAGGAAGACATAGTTTTAAAACTAGATTTTCTCTTCTTTACTTCATATTTTCATATGATGATGACTAAATATTTGTTTTTCTACTTGTCAATGAGTGGATAAACTTATATTCTAGAGTTGTGGCCTTGTTGAACGGTTGATTGTTTGAAAGACTAATTAAATTTTGTTTTGATTCTTCATTTTTGGTTGTTTGTATTTATTTGTGTTAATTTATTATTTATAAGCTTGATTACCTTATAAGTAATCTGTTGGCTTTTGATTGAACTTAGCAAAGGAAAATGAAAGGGTTAAAAATAAATATAGAACGGAAATTCAAAGACACTTGAACCCATTGGTGAGAGGATAGAAGTGGTTGTTGAGGGTAGGGATATACCCTTCAACCCCATTTAGTTGAAATACAAGTAGGCATAACCATCGTTTCATTATTCTCCTGCGACCATAGGGATATAGGCAGTAGGGTTCATGAAATAGTTCTTGGATGGTAGGGATAGTGACAAGAAATGGGATAATATCTTGCAACTAACAACCATAGGAAGAATCATGCCAGTTTAATTACGTCTTGAAAACTCAACTTGAAACCAACCAAGTGTCATTGCCCTAGTCTTTCACCATCATTGAAACACAATCAAGCTTAAAATTGTTTTTAGTTAATTTTATATTCAAAGTTTAGTAGTTTTATTTTTCAAATTAATCTTCATTTTTACAGTTTTGTAGATTAGTGAAATTAAAGTGATAACCTTATAACGATTAAATTGATAAGTCCCTTGGGTATGATATTTGGACTTCAAAATTCTATATTACTTGATGACCACGTGTGCTTATGTGTGCTTGGGCGACATCAATAATAGTTTAAGAACAAGCATTGATGGAATTTAATGTTGTAAGTGCCAAGACACTGACCATTGGAGATGTCGAACCAGAGGAGACTTTGAAGAATTAGACTTGTACTCCATTCCTGGTTCGCCGGGAGTCTTGGTAGATTGAACAAGTAGTATTACTTTTAAAGCGACAGATCCTAAAAAAATCGAGGCCTGAATCGTGCCTAAAACATAATATTATTTTACCTCATCTTTTTTAAAGCTTAATTGCAAAATCTATGAATGCATTTCCTATTTTCTTAGTTGTCTATTACTTTTTACTTCCAATTTTTTTAAATATATAAATTATCAAATCAGCCAATTTTATGATTGTGACATAATGAAATAAATGAACAAAGTTAGATGCAGAGCAAGATTCTGAAAGATGTGAAGTTAAGTTATAGTTTGGACAATCAATCAAGGAACATGTCAACAAGATTATTCGAGCATGAAGTTTTTCCATTCAAGAGAACTCAAGACACTACATCAAAGGATGACTTTAGATATGTTTCATTTGAATATAACTCTCACTTTTCATGTAACCTATGAATTATGTTCAGACCTGATTACCTTGGCAGGATACATAGACAACCCATATAGGATTCGGTATGACTATAGAAAAAATCCAAAATTCTCTTATTTGTAATAGGAGAACCCCGCCTGACCTGATTCCCTCAATAGGATACGTAGACTACTAGTATACGGTTCGGTCACATTAGGGTAGAAACCTAAAATCCTTTTACTATTTATGTAATTTGAACTACGGGGAGCTTGATTCCTTGGGAGGGATATGTAGTCAACCCATATCGGGTTTGGTCCTTTTGTTAGAAAACTTTTAATCATTTTTATGTATCTTGAACTACGTTATGACCTGATTCTCTTGACGAGATACGTAGGCAACCTATATAAGGTTTGGTCCCACTACGACAAAAGTTAGATATACTCTCCTAAATCCAAAATTGGGGAAGATTTTGGGAAGACATGGAAAAACAATGATTGGACAGTGCCAAGCTACATCTGGTTCAGGCTACCAAATAAGAAGTAATAGATAAAGGACATCTCATTTTGTTTCAAATAGTGTCACAATCTAAAAG
>JACEIK010006131.1:35312-59269 GCA_018107945.1 Datura stramonium
ATATACTTGCATATGTTTTTTTTCAAATGCTAATTTTCGTGCAAATACTACCATTCATCTACCAAGGCTTGAATAGAGAATACAAGGTCTGTACAAACAAGACAAATGAAGCGCCAACAAAGTAAAGCTTCAAGTCAACACGAATCAACTCCCCTCTTAACTAAGAATTTTTCTTTGAGCACAGGAATGACAAAGATACCAAATGACAATACTGATCAAAGGCGTTGTTTGATCCGCCATGGCCTCGCCTTAATAAGCCAAACAACTCTACCTCTCACTTTATCTTTGATCTTATTTCATTACTTCATTATGAATTTATATCTTTACTAATATCCTTACTTGAATTGTGCAGGAATTGCACATCAAGGCTAAATGTCGAAGATCAGAGGCGACATTCAACCAGCATCAACAGCCTGACGACTTCATTTATTTTATTCTCAACTTTACTAATTATCTTTGTAATTCACTTTAGACACTTTGATGGCCTTACCTTGAATTTTATAGGAATAAAGCAACTATATCAAGTTTGGAGATAACTAAAGACATCATTCGACTACACACAACCTCATTGCCATAAATGACATGACTTTATTTCTTATTCATATTTACATTATTTTACTTTATCATGACTTTATTAATAATTTTACCTTGTAATTTTATGTATTTTACATCAATCAACATCTATCGCCCCAAGACAACTAGAGGCATCACTTCATCAAACCTTGAATACAATCAAAGGCGTCATTACAACTAGCCCCCGAAGACAACGGGAGGCATCACTTCACCAAGCTTCGAAGATAACTAGAGGCATTAATTTATCAAGACCCGAAGACAACGGGAGGAATTATTAAAACTAGTCCTTGAAGGCAATCAGAGGACATTTTAAGCCTGTCCGCTATTAATAGGAAATTTGGGCTCATCCACCCCTAAAATAAAATGCATATATATTTGGGTCCATCTACCCTGAAATAGGATGCACACAGATTTGGGTCCATCCACCCTAAAATAGGATCCACACAGGGTCCATTGATCTCGAGCAAAATAGCATGCCCGAGTTACGCTTTATAACTTAAATTAGTCTTGTTTATCTAATTAATTATGTACATTTTCATGTAATTTTATATAAANATTCTCATGTAAATTGTAGTTAAAATGTGAATTTATACTAACCAACATGATTAGTGTTGTTTTGCAGGAAAAAGACAATTTTAGGAAGCTAAGATGCATGGTGGGAGAAACCGGGAATGGACTCGGAAGCGAGCAAGGAAAAGGCCAAGAAAAGCATGACTTAAAGGGGCTCCACGATGGAGCCGTGTCACGCTGTCATCGCGGATGCATTCTGCCCCGGATGATAAAAGTTGGCCAATTTCCAGAGGAGGTCCGCGTTGCCTCCGTGGCACGTTGGACCTAATTACCTGAAACATGGAATTCCAGTGAAGGTGCGTGTTGGAGCCGTGGCACGTTAACCAAGCTCCACGTTGCACGCCGTGGCACGTTGGGCATAAATACCTTGAGGGCTAAATTCCAGTGAGGGTTCGCGTTCATGCCGTGTCACGGAGGCAGTGCTCCGCGATGCACTCCGTGACACGTTGCATGTTATTACGGAAAAAATTCCCACTAGTATAAATAGAACACTTAGGTTCATTTTTAATTATTCTGACTTGGTGGAGCAAGAACGTGGGTTACGGGTAGTTGAGGGGAAGAAAATCTTAGGGTTTTTCTCTATCTCTTTCTCCTTTATTTCAATTGTTTGTATGATTTACTCTCATTTGATGATGTTTAATCCACAAATGAGTGGCTAATTTCACTTCTTGCTGAGGTTAAGAAAATTTGTATTGAAATGTGATTGTTGATCATTTGGTTTTTCATCTTTTCTTCCATGGTTGTTCTATTAATTCTGTTCTTAATCGCATTAATGTTTGGCCAATGTTAATGTATATCTAAAAAGTCCGGTTTCACTCGAGAGAGCACGAAATTGGAAAATTGTGAATTAATAGGATATGATCTGTTCTTTGTTTGGGAAAATTAAGAATTGATTTACCTTCGTGATAGAAATATACCCGAAAGTCGATTAGTCAATTACGGAATCGGGTTTGTATGGCTAGAACATAAATTGCTTCTTATCACAGAAATGTATGGAAGGTTCATGATTTCTAAGTTGGTTAAATACGAGAGTTTTAATCCATAGGCACAATTCGACTAGCAACCGAAGAAAGATTAACCACTTGTATCCATAATTTATTTCTCTACATGTTCGTTTTAGCCTCAGCATGCTCACATTCATAGTTCAGACTCAACTTGTATATTCATTTTAGACTTAGTAAAAATTTAGGAAACAAAAATATAAAAATTTTCTTTGCTATTGCTGTCTCATTTTTAGAGTTACGCTTTATCGACACCGGAGTAGATTTGCCCCGTAGTCCACCCCGGCGGGATCACGCATGGCTTACTTGAGCCATTTACTACTTGTTCGACCACGTACTTGCGTGTAGTCATCCAGACCACCAAACCGACCACCTTAAAATAGATACAAACACATTTGGGCTTATCCACTTTAAAATAGGATACACACACATTTAGATTCATCCATCCTAAAATAGGATACACACATTTGGGTTCAACTGCCCTCAAATAGGATATTTTATGATATTATTAAAGGATTTACCATAAATTTTACAAACATCATTTATCATTAAGTCCCGGATGACCGGAGGCCTTATTTATCATTAAGTTCCCAAAGACAACCAAAGACATTATTACCTCTCATCTCGCATAAGCCAAGAGGCTAATTTTTTACCTTTTACTCACTACTTTATCAATTACTTTAATTCACTTTACATACATCATCATTTTACCATACTCTATACTTTATCAATTACTTTAATTAACTTTACCTATATTAGCAATTTTACATACATCATCATTTTATTTTATCTCAACTTTATCAATTATTTTAACTCACTTTACCTACTTTAATGACTTTACTGCATATCATTCATCAGCGAATCTCCGAAACAATTAGAGATGACATTTATCATTGGTGCCCGAAGAAAATCAGAGATACCAGTTGACTATTTGACTCTATCAGCATAAGTCACATGACTCCATCTCTTGATTTTACATGGAATCAACATCAAGTCTTAGAAATTCAACTAGAGGAATCTTTATTCATCAAGTCTCGAAAGACAATCAGAGGCATCTTTATTCATCAAGTCTCGAAAGACAACTAGAGGCATCTTTTATTCATCGTCTCTGAAGAAAAATACAGACAATATTTGTCCACACGACTCGTCATTTCATGAGCCGCTGCAACTTATCTTTATTCTCATACTCATATTATTATCATTTTACGCATTAATCGTTAACTTTATCCTTAAATTTTACTAATAATTTGAATATGAATTTCAGATGCCTTTTGCTTAAGACATTACAAGATTTCATTCATTGAGAAATTCAACAGGAAACACAATATACATACACTAATTACAATAACAAGAGACATAACATAACGTGGAACGCTTTCTTAGTACGAATCGGGAAAATTTGCTAAAGAGGAATATCAAACTCATAAGCAAAGGTCAATAATATACCCTCGAACTCTATTTAACCTACGTCTTGCAACTTGGGACATGTAGAAAATTTCACATCATGTTTTTCCAAGGATCATAACAAATCCCAAATCTTCAACCCATTTTCTTCGTTTCTTACAAATTGTAGTTTGATCCCATTGTGACTTGGATACTCTGGGAAATTTTTTTAGAAAAACAATCTTTGGCTACTTTACTTCATTCCTTCCAATACCTTTCCCTATGTTAAGTTCGAGTTTAAACTTTACTTCAATTCCTTAACCATCACAACTTTTTATCCTCTTAAAGTTCCATTTTTACTTCACTTCATTTTTATTTCATCAAGCTTAATCTTTGCTTCATTTCCTCCATGATCATTTCATATCTTTCCAAATATCCTATCATGTTTGTCACGCAACGTCCGAAGTAATACCATAATTCAATTAGGCAATATTTCAAGATTTCTTCGCTTGTAGTTCCAAGCTCAGGGTTCAACCATAACTTTCAAAACATCTCGTATAAGTCCAAATTATCTTTTCTACCCTTTTCTACCCATAATTTGTTTGACACCTATGTCTTCTCAGACATTTCAAAGGTCGTATCCGTAAGTCGACAAAATTGGCTACTATATCACCTTCTTTGCCCGAAAACTCTTACATCATCTCCGGTCAAAGAGGGGCAAGCGTTGACACTGGATTTTGACCTCCTCTTTTCCAATTCATTTTCTTGAGCTTTAGATTATTAATTGCTCTAATGTCTTTAATATTTTACTACTATATTCATTTATTACTATTTTTTACCGTTATTATAAATTAGATATTATTATTACTATTACTCTAATTTTTATTTCTATAGTATTTTTATTTTCACTATTCATAATAGTATATTTTTTGTTCTCAACATTACTACTATTACTTATTATTACTTTTTTTTAAAATTGGATTGTCGTTATTCTTATTTGAAGTTTCACTTTCTAAATTAGCTATATTCAAATATACATATATTTTAAATTATTACCGGTATGTTTGTAACACTAGTAGTTTGTTTTAGATAATTATCGCATAATATATATTGCACAAGTTGTTAAATTAGAAACTCAAAACAATTAAAACAAAGAAAAGGCCATCAGATTCAGGCCCAAATCAGCAAATGCAATCTAGCTAAAGCCATCTAAAATGGCCCAAGCACAACAACCCAAACTTGAATATACCTAAAGTCATTTAGGATTTTAATTCTTTTTCTTCTTCCCTTAGAAGTAGCTGCCCCTTGCTTTCATTCTTCACTATTCCCAGAAATGCTCCAAAGTTGCTCCACCTCAAATCGAGGAAGCTTCACCATTTGGGCAATAGGTGAAGATCTGTCAAGTCCATCCAAATACCTCAACGTTCGAATTTCAGACTCTTTTGATTGAAATTGTACCAAGAAATGAAACTCCTGTTCAACAGGAATCCTAGCTTTATATCGTTTATAAATACTTCCATTTAGATCCACTTTGGGCAGAATTTCAGGCCACCAAGATTACTTTTTGTAACTACGATTTTCTTATTTCATATTTAATAAAATGCTCCAGGCAAGGTATTGAGTTTGCGGTAAAAGACTCAAATAAAAAAGCCAACACGCACCTAATAAGAAAAATTCGGACCCATTTTAGTATTCTCTCATTAAAGCAAGTCTTGAAAAAATTGTGTTAAATTTAAACATGAAGCTGATAACTAACAAATGGTATGTTTCTGTTCCAAAGAAGATTTGAAGTTTATATGTATGGCAGTTCTTAGTGTTTCTGCACATAGTTATCCACGTTATATTGGAGTTTTCGGTGTGGCTGAAAGAGTCTATGTTAGAGTTACTTCTAGTCAAATTTTAAAAATGATATAGGATTTATGGCTAGAATGTTTGTAGTCTTTTTCATTGATTCAAAATTATGTTCATAGGAGATTTTCATGTTAAATTATGTGTTAAATAAAACACCTGTGAGCTTTGTATAGTGTTTGTTTATTTTAAGTTATTTTAATACTAGTACATAACCGCGAATTATGTTATAGATCTCATTACCTAAAGTAATAATGGCTACATTAGCTTAAAAATAATCTTTTTTGGCGGTAAAACCATGACTCAAGGCCTTCCTTTCACATTTTAAGATATATATCATGTAATAAGGTCACTCATGTCGGAAGCTATGTTTAAGTAACGTCTACTATGCTTCGTATTTTAGAACCAAATTTGTGAAACTTATCCTATTCAAACACTAAGGCTTCCAAAGCATTTTTCCTCAAATGAGTTTCAATATATTGTTTAAAGTATGTTGTTACGTACCTGGGTACATGTCTGTAGAATCTAGATACTCTATTTGGAAGTAGTTCTTGTGTTAATGCCTTCTTATTTAAGTTAATCTGCATTCACATCCATAATATCATTTGGAAGGAAACATTCCACAGTGTAATGTTCCTTACCTGTTTGAATGATGTTAAAGAGCTAATTTTCATTTATTATGTGTTCACACATGATTAGATTAGGAGATTATTACCAACTTTAGATGTGTATAAAATTATACACGACATGTATTTAATATTTTGAATATTTTTTAGATTTAAAGTGAGGAAGCCATTTTTTCCAACTTTTGCTTGTTCTCTTTAAGGATATTGTTTCTTTTTTGAAGGATAAGAGGTTGATTTGCGTTAAAATACTATGTAATACAATGTGATAATATTTTCAATTTTGCAGATTATTAGAATTCAAAGTGACAATGTATTTCTTTCATTGGTGTTTTTGTTTTTGCGTATACTTTCAAGGAGCAGATTATCTTTTCTAACTAGTTTTTATATTTTTTATTGCATGACACACCAGAGTCGAAGAGTTTCACTTTAAGACTCGATGCCACTAAGCCCTGAAATGTACCTCTACATCTTCGTTCGTGCCTCTCATTTTCCTCAAAATGTCCTAACAAAACAAAAAAAGGGACAAGGAGAAAGTGGAGGATACTCCCTTCTCTATCTTGCTAATTAGTTTTTATGCATCTCTTGTGTGTTTTTTTTAAAATCTATTTTTGAGTACTAACCTTTACTTACATTTATTACTTGTTGTTTTGGACATTTTAAGTTTTAGTATGCTAGTGATAGTCGTTCCCTCGAGTAGCTTATAGTTTATTAAATTCCATGACTTGAAAGAGTTGTAGTGTAATATTTTTTGGAATTTAAAACCTGCCTCATTCTTTAAATCAGTAATTTATGTCTTAGCTTATAAATTCTCAGCCTTTTATGCTTAAAGAAGTTTTCTGGAAATTAGTTAACTTCACCCAAAAAAATCTTTACTACTTTCATGCTTTAATTTTTTGGTAAAAGTTCTTATCTCTTCTAATACACGGGTCCCTCTGGGCCATAACAAGACGACAGTTGTTTTTCAACAAAGAAAAGTTTTTTATTTACAAAATCATTTCAGTTCCAGTCCATTTTCACCAAGATAAATTTTCATAGAAGCGTTTTTCAGGTATTGATTAAAGTTATCCAACACTTAGTAATTATATATAATTTTTACATCATCACACATAGCCTTTTTAATTTTTAACTATGGTCGGTTAACCATTTTTAGTGGATCTCAAAGAGTGCTTAATACTTTCCCTTTAGATTAATTGAATCCTTATCTAGAATCATAGGATAAGTAGACTTTCAAACGGATTTTTAACTTTGGATTAATTTAGGTATCCTAATACACCATAAATAATTAGATGGCTACTCCTTAAGTTAATTAATTAAGGAATCACCAATATGTTGTACACTATTTTGACCGAATGAAAATGGGGTATAACACATGATATAAAGAAAACCTTTGGAGTTTATTTGCTAATTACTATAAACAAAGACGATTATTAAGATATGGGTCATTTAATATATGGCAATTTGAAATGGACCTATCGATGGCACTTACAAGTCACAAGCAATGCTTTTCATTTATGACAAGCCCGGCAAGGGCACTCAACTCGACTAAGAAAAAAATTAGAACTAGCAACAACCAAATATCATAAGAAATTCAGCCCAACAAGGGCAACAAAAGATCAAAAATAACCAACAAGAGAAAAAGATATACACATCCCATACTCAATTATAAAATAACATAGTCCCCAATGTATACATAAAGAATGAAGGATGATAAGAACTCCCTAATGTGGATACTCGTCATCATCATCATTAACTACCTCATTTTCCTCATCATTGCCTTTATCCCCAAGGTTTTCCTCATCATCCGCCCCCAGGCCCTCAAATAAATCATTAATGGGGCCTCGGGATGTAGGCAGGACATCCATGGCTTCATCAAATAAGCTCATGTCGAGATCCTCCCTTAGTTCTCAGCTCTTCAACTCTCTCACCTTAGCGAGGAGAGAGGAGATTTCTCCCCCGACATCTCGGGGTTTGGCATGTTAAGGTAGGGAGCAATAGAAGTCTCATCGATGCCATGAGAGCTAGAGCCCTCTGTCGTCTCCCATGCTTGTAGCCACTTCCTTTTGTTTTGGGGAGCGTCGGTATCCCTCCTCATGTCAATAACAATGACACCCGTGGTGGCGCTACCTTATTCATCAGGGAATAGCGGAACACCCGCATTGAGACACAACTAGCTGGTCAGAACAGCATAAGGCATTGAGGTTGCTTGTTGGCTAGTCTTACGTTTCATTGTGGTAGCCACACTTCACCAAAGTTGATGTGAACTCCAGACATGATGAAAGCAATGAGGATAGCTATCTCAAGGTTCACTCGTTGATCATTCTTGGATGATATGATGCAGCTATATAAATATTCAAGCCATAATTTGACCTCAAACTTCACGTCTTTCCTCAAAATGTCACCCCCCATGGTGGCCCATAGTGGTTGATCATTGGCGATAATGCAGGCCACCCAACCAAACTGGTCTTCTTTGGTTAACACCCTTTCCGCAAACTCTGTTGCGGAGTCAATCTTATCCTCCCAAAATAAAGCATTAATTTTGTTGGGAGTGATTTCTACCTCTACACCCCGAACCTTGACCATAGGGAGGCAAGGGAAATCATCCATCTTCCCTTGATGCAGTTTTTTCTATTTTCTCCATTTTAGTCCTTGGATCTGATCTTAGGGACTTTTGGGGTGTTACATTATCTATCCCTTGGGAAAATTCATCCTCGAATGTAGATTAAGCATACTAAAAGACTAGGGATGAAACTGTATTCCCAAAACTGAACAATTGAAGCTGAAAACTGATGGAGTGACTGACTCCGGACTGAAATACACATGACTGAATAGAATTCATGAAACACACCTACATGTAATGACATGAAGAGAACTTAGAGGCATGAATCTTGGCATGCAACTGAATAGAGTACAAAGGAGGAAACTGATATCTCATGATAGAACTAAGTCAAAAGGGAAAAGATATGGGTATCTAGCCATCATATCTGCTTCGGCTTCCCACATAGCTCCCTCAACAAGCTGATTCCTCCACAAAACCTTCACTGAAGATACTTCTTTGTTCCTCAAGTTACGAACCTGACGGTAAAGGATCTCAACCGCAACCTCCTCATAGGTAAGGCAATCCTTCACCCCTATATTCTCCACCAGAACAATTAAGGCTGGGTCACTGATATATTTCTTCAACAGATATACATGAAAAACTGAATGCGCCGAAGCTAACTCTGCTGATAGCTCTTATTCATATGCTACCTTTCCAACTTGCCTCAAAGTCCTATAAGGAACAACATATCGAGGACTAGGATTTCCTTTCTTTCCAAACCTCATCACTTCCTTCATGGGAGACATCTTCAGAAATACCTAATCATCAACCTCAAACTCAAGCTCTCTCCGCCTAACATCTGCATATGATTTGTTATGACTCTTAGCTGTTTTTAACCTTTCTCTAATGAGCTAAACTTTCTCCATGGCCTCATGAACTGAATTTGGCCCTATCAATGTAGCATCTCCTACCTCGAAACATCCAATAGGTGATCTACATCTCTGCCAATAAAGAGCCTCAAACGGAATCTTCTGAATGCTGGAGTGGTAACTATTATTGTAGGCAAACTTGATGAGAGGAAAGTGATCATCCCAACTGCCCTTGAAATCGATCACACACACTCTCAACATATCCTCAAGAGTCGTCCGCTTGGCCTAACCATTTGTCTGTGGGTGAAAAGCTGTGCTAAGCTTTACCTGAGTGCCAAGACCCTTCTGAAACAACCTCCAAAACTGGAGGGTAAACTGAGTACCCCTTATCTAAGATGATGGACAAAGGAACTCCATGCAACCAAACTAACTCCCAAATGTATAATCTAGCATAATCCTAAGCTTAATTGGTAGTTTTGACCAGTAAGAAATGAGCTAATTTGGTCAACCTGTCCACAATCACCCTTATAGAGTCATATTGTCAGCGTGTATGAGGAAAACCTGTAATGAAGTTCATATTAATCTCCTCCCACTTCCAAGTGGGGATGCTAATTTCCTATAGCATAACTCCAGGTCTATAATGCTCAACCTTTACCTGCTGACAATTCGGACACTTAGCCACAAACTTCGCTATGTCCTTTTTCATGCCATTCCACCAATAGACTTCCCACAGATCACAGTACATCTTAGTGGAACCCTGATGGATAGAGTATCGATATCCATGAGCCTCGTTCAATATCTTCCCTCTCAATTCATTAATAGCCGACATGCACAATCGGCCCTGATATCGAAGTACACCACCACCACCTTGGGAGAAAACCTCCACTTTTTTATTTCGGACAGTTCCTTTAGCTTCACTAGGATAGGGTCCTCGTCTTTCCTAGATTTGACTTCTATCACCAAAGAAGATTTCGACCCATTCTGAACAATTACAACACCAGTCCGCTGAATTTATAAGGCGAACCCCCAAATGGGCAAGCTGTGGACATCCTTTACCAACTCCTTCTTCCCATCCTCAACATGAGACACACTCTCTATGGACAGCCTACTAAGAGCACTGGCCACTCCATTGGCCTTTCCTAGATGATAAAGGACACTCATATTATAGTCTTTGAAAAGCTCTAGCAATCTCCTTTGCTGCAAATTAAGGTCCTTCTGAGTGAACACATACTGAAGGCTCTTATGATCCGTAAACACATCCACATGCACCGCATACAAACAGTGTCTCCGAATCTTCAAAGCGATCACCACGGCTGCCAACTCTAGGTCATGCGTCGGGTAATTCTTCTTATGAGTCTGAAACTATCTAAAGGCATATGCAATGACCTTACCATACTGCATCAACACACAACCAAGACCATCCCTAGAGGCATCATAATACATAACAAAACTATCCCTGCCCTATGGTAGGGTCAATACTAGGCTGAAGTGAGTCGATTCATTAACTCCTGAAAAATCTTCTCGCAGGCATTTAACCGCTGAAATTTGACCTACTTTTTGGTCAACTTAGTCAACGGTGCTGCAATGGATGAAAATCCCTCAAAGAACCTCCTGTAGTAGCCAGCTAAATCCAAGAAGCTCCTAATATCCATAGGACTAACTGGTGTTGGCCAAATCTTCACCACTTCTATCTTTTAAGAGTATACTTGTATACCTTTACTAGACACTACATGGACCAAAAATGCCACTGAGTTCAGCAAAAACTCACACTTGCTGAATTTAGCAAATAGCTGGCAATCCTTGAGAGTCTACAACACAATTCTCAAATGAGTGACATGCTCCTCCCCCTCCGAGAGTACATGAGAATTTCATCTATGAAAACAATCACGAACATATCAAAATATTGCTTGAACACCCTGTTCATCAAATTCATAAAAGTTATAGGAGCATTCGTTAGTCCAAAAGACATAACTACAAACTCATAGTGACCATACTGAGTCCTGAAGGCTATCTTCAGAATGTCACTCTCCCTAACTCTGAGTTGATGATATTCGGATCTGAGGTCTATCTTTGAGAAGCACTTAGCACCCTGAAGCTGGTCAAACAGGTCATCAATCATGGGAAGGGGATACTTATTCTTGATTATGACCTTGTTCAACTATCTATAATCAATGCATATTCTAAAGAAACCAATATTTTTCCAAACAAATAGAACTAAAAACCCCTCAAGAGCTAACCCAAATACTCTCAAGGAAAAAAAAGCTCTCTAGGAGGGGCTCCCTTAAGCTCTTTGGAGGCATGGGGCTAGATCCCCTCCGGACCTTCAAAACTTTTTTTAGAAAGATAGAATCGTAGATCTTGATGATATGATCTCAATGAAAAAAACCTCGCTCAAAAATTCCAACCATAGCTTCGGGAAATCAGAAAATGCTAAAGTGATCTATGATGCCCCTTCCCAAGATCCTTTAGATTTGAAATACTAATTTCCCAAAAACATTCTGTTAGTATCCAGTACATCCCACCTATTGGAGATGTGGCCACCCTTTGATCTATCTTCTCACTAAAATTCAGTCATTTTCACCTTTCCATTTGAGAGAAACGAGTAGGCACACATTGACAGTTTTTTCAACGAAAGACCTGCCAATCGCAACACTAATTAGACAATTTTTGGTAAGAATGGTGGTAGCACTTACTATGCGGTTTGTAGCCATGATCATGATCGGCTCACCCACCTAGTTTCAGCCATTTTTGACAGTGGAATTGATGGCGATGACAGTTGAAGCATGGAGAGGGACTGTCGACAATGGTCGCTGGAGCTCCGGTGACCTGCTCAGGTCATACCCAATACCAAAATGGGCGCTTCAATGAGAGGATCACAAACACCAAAAGAGCAACACAATCTACCCAACAGAACTCCACAAATGTATATTTTAAGATTGCTGGTGGCGGAGCAATTCACAGCAAAGGCGGCAATACCGGAGAAGTTAAAACCGTAAATTGGCTTGGGGATTCTATGGAAATCATCAAAGCAAGATAAATTTCAAAAAATCCCCCACTAAATTTGGAACCAAACTCAATAATTTGAGTTCTAAGGTTCCACTAGAGTCACTGGAAAACGAGATTAATTAGAACGATGACGAAATCATAAATTAGCAATGGCAATTGATGAAACTTGATAAGGTGAGTCCTCCTACACAAAAAGCCCCATCAAATTCTTCCTTTAATGATTTGAATTTGAGAATTAGGGTTTTGCCTCTCAAGCAATCCACCAACACCAGAGCTGGAGCTCTGGCGACCGAAAAAACATACCTCCAATGCCAAAATATCCCCCATCACTCTAGTAATGAAAAGGACCAAATATCCCTTTCAAATGATCCTCCCATCATGTCAAATCAAGGAATTAGGGTTGAAAAGAACTCTAAATTGGTCGGAAGTACTATTACGACAACTGTTGCTATAATAAATCAATCTCAAATCACTTCTACCACCCAGACGATCAACATGGACCAATAAAATAATTTCTTGGAGCAACAAAACAAAAATCCCAAAATCCATGTCACTAAAAGCATCAACAGTGGCCAAGAGAAACACTATCTCCAGCACTGCTTTGGCTAACGACTCCAAATTTTCCAACAGATATCCTAGTCCTGGTAAACTTACCAAAAACACCCAAAACTCCACTCACAAAATGGTCAGTTACCCACAAAATTCCCAACCCAAAATCTCTTCTAATTTTGATTCCTATAAGCCTCCTAAACTTAAGGATAATCTGCCTCAGTCGACTGACATCATCACCAAAAAGAACCACCAAAATCCCAATATCAAAACCAATATGAACCCTGAACAAGCTCCTCCAATAGTTTACGAATCCCTAGCTTCTAGACTTAGATCCAATCAAGCCAAAAAGGATGTTCCTGTTGAGCTATCCCCTCCTAAGATCACAACCAAGCAGAGGTACCTAGCAGTCATTTTCAAAAGGGAGGATTTCATGATCAAGCTTGTTAATAGATGTAAATTTACGTTAGTGGGTAAGTTTACTAGAAATATGGCTAGGATGGAAGCAATAAGGAAGAGCTTTATCCTACAAACTCAATTATCAGGAAGGGTAGAGATTGCTCATTTAATTCTAGACATATTTATATAGACCTTGATAATGAGGAGGATAACATAAATGTGTGGAATAAGCAGAAGATGTACACTGAAGGAGGAATGATGAAACTTCAAATATGGACCCCTACCTTTAAAACTGAAGAAGAAACTCCCATTGTTCCTATATCGGTGACTCTTCCAAAGTTACCTCGGGATTGCTACCATATAGAGATTTTAACTGCTTTTCTATCTCCCATTGGCAAAGATCTCTACTTGGGCACTGCCTCTATTCAGAATACTAGAGGAAGTGTGGAAAAATATAGGCTTAAAATTGATCTCATCAAAGAAAGACCTCATCATGTGTGGATGGGATATGATGAAGAGGATATTACCAATGGGAAGTGGCAACCTATCCAGTATGAACACATCCATGAGTATTGTTCCTACTGCAAACATCAAGGACATCCTATTCATGAATGTGTAGTGAAGAGAAGGGATGAAGAGGTTGAAAGAAGAAAGGAAATGGAGGCTGAAGTAAGGAAGAACCCCAAAATTACCAGTGAGCAGGCCAAAAATGAGCAGAAAAACATCACAATTTTAGAGGAAAACCAAGAGGATAACATCCAACAAACTAAAGTCAGAGCTGCTGGTTCCAAAAGAGATGAACAACAACCAAACTACAAAAATAGAAAAGATATAGATGATTAGTGGCAAACCTAAAAGAGGAAGAATTTCAGAGGTAGTATGCAGAATAATCAAAAGAAGCAGGAAAAGAGTAAGCAAATCTATAAGCCAATTGCTTCCACCAACACAGGTATGGAATCTGATTCCCCCCAAACTTGTATGATTGATTCTGGAGTCCAGGATCAATACCCTGTAATACCCCCAAAGTGCCTAAGATTAGACCCGGGATTTAAAAATGAAAATTTACAGAATCTAGGAAAAATTCCATAGAACGGGTCACCCAACGGATCATTGGTTCAACCAACGACCCGTGGCAAGCATCTATGGTGAAGTCTGGCCAGGTGGCAGTTGGAACTAATGGGTCAAGTAATGACCCGTTGTTTGTTACCCCGATTCATTGTTTGAAGTCGTGGTGAGACTGGTCCTCAACTTAAGGGGGAAGTAACGGGTCATCCAATGACCCGTTGTGAGGAGCAATGGGTCGTGGTCATCAGTCATGGGAAAGAGTATCAATACCTCTAGTCGAGGTAACGGAAGGAAACCATTACTCGTTGGAAATAAGAATGAGTCGTGGTGTGACTCATGGGAAGTTTAGGTGCATGTTGTCTAAGAGGAAATAACAGACGATCTGACGGACCGTTGTCTGAAGCAATGACTCATCCTGTTGAGTCGTGGGATCGAATCTGAGAAGGTGAAGCTGGGCAGTGGAGACGACAGATGGATACCACGAGGCGTGGTATCCAAGAATGACCTATTAGGACGGTCATTGTCACCACCAGTGCAGAAATTTCAGGAATTTCATTAAGGGAATTTTCATCATTCCTAAGTCCTAGGGTCCCAAACTACGTTGTTTAAGACTTGAAATGTAGTGTTTTATAAGGGTAAAACCTATCCTAGGCTTATTCATATCCATGCATGCAAAGTTAGGGAATTAGGGAGGTGATCAAGCTTGTTCTTCTTCAAGTATTCTTCAATTTTCCATTGGGTTTTCAAGGAGTGGTGAAATTTGATCTTCCCCGGGTATGTAGGGTTTATGAGTGGGGGTTTTCGTTCACACCCATTCCCAGTCTCTCCTAATTCATGAAGTTTTGTCAAAAAAAATCTTATGGGGTTTTATCCTAAATCTTACGAAATTTTAATGGTCTATCTATGGGTTACTACTTCTCATGTTTTACATCACATTTTATGAATCATGACTAGATTTTACCACTTATTCGATTATAAATTTATTGATGTCAATTTCTACTAAATTATGCCTAAATATATATGTTCTATGATGAATAGAGTTATGATTTTTACCTCTAATTGTGATGTTCTTAAACCCATCATGATTTATGAGTTATGATATGAATTTATCCAAATGCCCATTATGAATTTATTATTTAATAAGCATATACATGATTTGCAAGTATACATGAACCTCATGATTTACTATTTATGATTTTGGCCGACTCACGGGCCTTACCCTCATAGCTAGTCCACGTATTTACAAGCATGCTTATGATTATCATGATTTAACTAGCCCATGTATCAGATGAATATTACATTATGAGTACTATATATATTTTGGGAGTAGTATTTAACATCGAGTAGGTTCGGGGCCCAGGTTTTTCCCAAATCTCAAAACTACGTGCTACCGTAGGACAAGATGGGACCTCCCTTGAGACTATCCCCTTGCCCAAATGGTCCTTTCATGTGTGATAGCACGCCCTTCACGGTTCTACCCTTGTCAAGGTACGAGCACCCTCCCGACTAGGGATTTACAGGTCGGGCTCCATGTGTGCTCATATGGGGTATGTTGGTTATAAAAACTCCCATTGTTCCGTATGTTTTATGCATCATTATGTTTACGTTATTCTGGCTCAATCGGTAATTTATAAAGTTCTCGTACAACTAAAATAACGAATGGATTACGAATGATTTAGAAACCTTGAGCCTTATGTTATGTTATGATATTTATGTTACGAGCATATTGTCCCACTTTTATGATCTCTTATTAGCTTATATATATATATATATCTATTTTACTTACCTTACATACTCGGTACATTCCACGTACTGACCACATACTCTATGCTATATCATTTCATGATACAGGCCCCGACTCTCAGACTCAGCCCCATCCTTAGCTAGCCTTTTAGAGTTAGCATCCTATGCTTGTGGTGAGTCCTCATCTCCCGAGGACCATTTTTATCAGATTTCTCTATGCATGTTAGTTTTCTAGACTATCAGGTTAGTTGGGGGTGTTGTCCCATCAACCCATCTGTTATGTTAGAGGATTTTAGACTATGTATAGTATTCAGCTGTTATGTATGAAATACGCTTTGATTTCTATGTTATGACGTGTTTATGCTTCCGCTATATGATTACGTTGAGTATTTCTCCTTATTGATTGAGATAGATGTAAGCTCACGCCATGGGTGGACTTGGAGTCTCACGGGGCTCCTTGTCCCTATTGCGATCCGGGTCTACATTTGGGTTATGACAAACTTGGTATTAGAGAAATAGGTTTGAAGTGTCCTAGGGTGTCCGAATGCCGCATTAAGTAGAGTCTTTTTATGGGTGTGAAGTGCGCTACACTTGTGACGAAGAGGCTACGAGATGTTTGGGAAATGTTCCCTTCTTTCATGATATATGTCGTGTGATGAAATGTCTCCCTATCCTTCTAATTCGCGATTGCAGAATCATGGCTCCCCACATAGTAAATGGTAGGAGGAATAGTACTGGAAACGGCCACGAGAATGGAAATAGTGACGGGCACCATCAGGCCCACCAGCCCATGAGGAGCATGCACCAGAGCCGGCTGCCCACGCTGAATTCATGGAAGCCATACAGATGCTAGCACAAGCGTTAATTGCTCAAGTCCATCAATAGGAGGTGGCACATCTCCCTCAGAACCGGAATACAGCAACGGCTGGGGTTAGAGATTTTTTTAGAATGAACCCACCAGAGTTCCTTGGGTCGAAAGCAGATGAGGACCCGCATGAATTCATCAATGAGATTCTAAAGATCACCCAGGTGTCACGGCCCGAGTTCACACCCTAGCCATAACATGGGACAAGGAACCCCGAAAGGCCCCAAGTCGACCCATGGCATATCCATAGCATAACACTTAACAACAAAACGACTAACAACATGAATAAGCGGAAGTTAATAACAAGAATCTAACAGAAACCATAAGAGAAATTTAGTAACAATTAGATACAATGCTGAAACTGTCTGGAAAAGTCTGAAAGCTTTCTACTAAACTGACGAGTTACTGGGACAAGCCCCCAGCTAACTCCCAACATCTGAAACTAAAACATAAGGAAAATGAAACATAAATCACATCCTCGGAAGATGAGGACTCACCACTATCAGCTGAGAGAGGATGAAACATATCTAACCACGAGGCTGAGTCTGGAAACCTGAATCTATATCATAAAACAATATAGCACAAGAAGGCGTGCAGTCAGTACTTGGAATGTACTGAGCATGTGGGAAGCGTAATTAAACTAAACATACAAATATACAAAGAGGAAGTAATTTAAACACACATTAATAGTAACATAACTGAAAGGAGATACAACAATATTAAATGAGATTCATACACACACACACACACACATATATATAACTACGGAAATAATATATAGGTACAATGCTGTGACTCATATCAAAGAGAGTCCCTCACGGTCCAAGGGAGAGTCCCGGACTATCAAAGGGAGAGTCCCTAACTGTGTAAGGGATACGTCTCGTCTAGAGGAAATCCCGGACTGTCTAAGGGAGAGAATGCTCTGATATAGAGTCACTGGCTGACAAAGGGAAACATTTTTGGCTAAGGAGAATCCCAACTAACTAAGGCTAGACATACTCAACTGGCGACTAGGGATGTGAGTTCCAACTGACTAAGAGAAGACATACTCCACTAGACACTAGGGATGTGAGTCCCAACTAACTAAGAGAAGACATACTCCACTAGAGACTAGGGATGTGAGTCCCGACCGACTAAATCTAGTCTAAAATACTATAGATAATCAGAGACAAAATCATTCACCACTCTCATAATCCAATACTCATTTTAAAGGACTAGAGTTATCTCTTATTGCACATAGGCTCAACAGTTGACATATTATGCACATGTTTTATCATCATAGTTCACATCATCACAGAACCAATTTAATATTTACTCTGAACATCATACACTAACGGGCATGCTATAGATTCACATTATGCACAATACTATCACAACATCCCAATTCCAACTTCATCTCATCCAACATGTGGCATCAGGTCATGCATGATTTATAGATTCAACCCATACTTTATCAAAGATGCACGACTTTATTTATTTAGATTTATGAACAACTTGTACATTCAACTAATACTTCATCATTTACAACAAACCATGGAGAGAGCATTTATTTTCATTTCATAAGGCCTGTTTCATGATTTACTTCGATTTATGAGAAAAAGCAATAATTAGGCCATTATTATAGATTCACTCATACCCAATCAATTCAATTGAAAAGAGGGTGATAATACATAATTTACATTCAATTTCTCAAGCCCACAAACTCCAACTCATCCCAACATAGTTATTATTGACATTATTAGGTTATTAGGGTTAATCCCACAATATTTCCACAATTTCATCATGCTCATGAACTACCACGATAATCAAGTGAGCAATAAAAAAATCCCATTCAAAACTCAAGCCAATTTATGAAGAACATGCTACACTCTTACATTCCCAACATATAATCTACACTTCAAAGAAACCCATTAATTTATATCCAATTAAATCTCATATTCACAGTAGATGTTAGCATTCATGAGGAATATAAAAGAAATCTACTCATAATATAAAGCCTTAGATCTTGCTTTTCTAGATTTGTTGAAATCGGATCTTTAATGAAAATATTTTGCGGCACAAGGATGGAAAAATATCCTTGTTGAAAAACCCACACACCTGGCAGATGAAATCCCACCCGGGATTGCACCTTGAAGCCCTTAAAGAGAACCTATGAAGAATCCTTGAACTTGAAAGAGGGGAGGAAGAAAGGTTTGAGAGAGTATTTTGAGAGAATGAGAGATTAGGCTTAGGAAAACTCTTAAAAATGTGCAAGGTATTACACAAAACAACGTAGTTTAGAAGTTAAAAGTGTAGGAGTTTACAAAAATTCCCCTGGAGAAAACTGGAAAAACTGCCTGAACTGAAGCCACGACTCACTTGACGAGTCGTTGTCACCTCAAATGACTCGTCTTCACACTCGTTAGGTACACTGGATAACTTACACAAATTCAACATCCTCCAAACCACGACCAACATAACGAGTCGTTACTTGCTCCAATGACTAGTTAGACCCACTCGTCAGGTACACTGGAATTTCTTTAAAGCCACAGCTTCTCCCCTCTAACGACAGACTTGACGAGTTGTTATCATACCTAATGACTCGTCACCTCCTTCTGTCAACCACATTGTTAAGACTTAACCCAGGGATCTTATGCTCCACCCAACGGCCCACCTAACGAGTCATTGCCAGGCAAGATGACTCGTCAGGTCGTCCGTGGCCACTGGCTTGCCATCCCTTCTTACAGTTCCTCATAGGTCAGACCAAGACCCATTAGGTCTCCTAACGAGTCATTCTCTGGCTTGTTCTGAGGTAAGTTTCTGTTGATTTTTCTATTGAGCTTCATCTAACTCTGAGGTCTGATCTCAAGGACTTCCGGGGTGTTACAATATCTCCCCCGTGGGAACATTCGTCCTCAAATGTTGGCTGAACATACTGAAAAGATAGAAACGAAAATGAAATCCCAAAATCAAGCACAGCTAACACCAATGGAGTATATGACTCCTGACCTACGTTATACACCAAAACTGAATATCCACATTGAACATGCATACCATGGCACAAGGGAAACCGAAGGACATGAAATCAACATAGAACTAGATAGAACACCAAAAAGAATTCTTCCCCCCTTTTTTTGTCACTGAACCGATATGGACTAAACCTTCGTTCTCAAATCGCTTCTCGATACTAAGCTAGGATTCACAATATCTAATCTAGCCGAGGATAAGGAATTCATGAGCACGAGTTATTCTGACATCTAAAACTTAGCACATACATGAGATAATATGACTCTATTGAGATAACAATCAACTTCTAAAGACTGAGTTTGAGTTGACTACATCGGAAAACATGAGTTAACACATACAACTTATTTCATAACACGAAAATGAGCAATAAGGACTCATAAGGAAAGACTGGCATAACTGTCTGAAG
The DNA here is from genome assembly GCA_018107945.1 of Datura stramonium. Lineage (NCBI taxonomy): Eukaryota > Viridiplantae > Streptophyta > Magnoliopsida > Solanales > Solanaceae > Datura > Datura stramonium. The sequence goes on from JACEIK010006131.1 coordinate 55,758, forward strand.
CGGTTACCTCTAAACCTCGGGAATCTGCACATAGGGATAGACATAACTTAACTTTAACCGTAATACAAGGGGGGGGGGAGGTTATCTGAACCTAAAGAGACCAACATACCGCAATTTCTAAGGCTGGAACTCCTTTACTAGTATTCTCAAGGTTCGACTTACTTCACATGCTCACTATCTCCCGCTTGGCTTAAAGTCATCATTCTAAGGCTCCCGAATATTCCTTAAGGTCAAGCAAATATACAAGCTCCTAGCTTTTCTTCCACTACTAACCCTCACTACAAGCCTCACACTAACAGCTATTTTCATCACGCATCAAATTCTCTTCCTAACAATCACAACAACGCTTTTTATTCAACATAGAGGTTGGCAACATATAAGGGAAACACAAGCTCCAAAATATACCTAAGGTCACTACCAGTGCCTTGCCCTTGTCCAGGTGTGTTGCTATGGCATAGGAGTAGTTTTGACGATGCCCGCCACTTAGATTTGAGGATGCACCGTGCTGAAATGGGTGGCCTATCGGAGATGCTGAAGAGGTGGCCGAGAGTCTACTCTCGCCTCGCTTAGCCAGTACACAATATCGGTGCTTATGGCTCATCTCGCCACACCAAAAAAAACATCTTAGTCGGCCATGCATACTCCCAAGTGGTGTTTTCCACAGCTCATACACAATGGGTACGTAACCTCCCTCACCCTGCGCTGATACGGAATACTGGCTATTGAAGGTGCTGGGGCTGATGATTTCTGCTAGTAACGTGAGCGATATCCACCACTCGACCTCTTTTGGGAGAACTCTAGATCTCCAGTCCTAGCCCTTTTTGTTCCTCTCTCTTTCTGTTTCACCTGTTCTACTTCCATCGTTGAGCAAATATCACCAAGCATGGGAAGTCTATGTCCTTGTGCAACATGGAAGTCCTGCATTCCTTGACCAAGGAGTCTAACACTCCATTCACAAACCTGCTCACTCGGGCCCGCTGGTCGGCTACCATCTCTGGTGCATACTTGGATAACCGAGTAAATTCCAACGCGTACTCCTGGACAATCATATCATTCTAATTCAAATTAATGAACTCTGCCGCCTTTGCCTCCCACAACTACTGAGGGAAAAACTTGTCCAAGAACGCTGTCATAAATTCATCCCAACCTATGGGACCCGCTCCAACTCCCCGACTATTCCTCCACCAACAATACCAGATATAAGAAACTCCCTTTAACTGGTAAGAGGCTAAGTTTGCGCTCTCATTCCCCGTCACTCCATGATGTGAGTAATCTTATGGGTCTCTTCCAAAAACTCATACGGGTCCTCATCCACCTTTGACCCTAAGAATTAGGGTGGGTTCATCCGAAGAAAATCTCTTGCCGCTGCTTCATTTCCATTCTGAGGAGCATGAGCCACTGCCTGTTGGTTAATCTGAGCGGTCAGGGCCTACGCCAACATATGAAAGGCTGCTCAGAACTTAGCATGAGTAAACTGATCATCCATTGGGTTCGCCTGGGCTGGTGGTACCTGCTGGCGGCCATTACCACGTCTTCCTCCATTCGCTCGTCTGGGAGGCATTATCTGTGAGCGCGTAAAGCACTAGTCAGGGAAAAGGACTGTTTAGAGCTTCGTACTCTACGCACGATAAGAATCATGAAGAAAAGGGAACATTCCTAAAATGTCTCATAGCCTCTTCGTCATAAGTGTGGCGCGCTACACACCAATGAAGAAGACTCTACGTAACACGGCTTCCAGACACCATAGGATACTCTAAACATTTGCTCTAATACTAAGTTTTTCACGACCCGAGTTCACACCCTAGCCGTAACACCGGAAAAGGAATCCCAAAAGGCCCCAAGTCGACCCATGGCATAATCATAGCACAACACTTAACAAAATAATGACTAACAACATAAATAAGCGGAAGTTAATAACAAGAATCTAATATAAACCATAAGAGAAATTTAGTAACACTTAGATACAACGCTGAAACTATCTAGACAAGTCTGGAAGCCTTCTACTAAACTGATGAGTTATTAGGACAAGACCCCAGCTAACTCCCAACATCTGAAACTAAAACATAAGGAAAATGAAACATAAATCACGTCCTCGGAAGATGAGGACTCACCACTATCAGCTGATAGAAGATGAAGCGTATCTAACCATGAGGCTGAGTCGAAAACCTAAATCTATATCGTGAAATGATATAGAACAAGAAGGCATGCGGTCAGTACTTGGAATGTACTGAGCATGCGGGAAGCGTAGTAAAACTAAACATACAAATATACAAAGAGGAAGTAATTTAAACACACATCAACGGTAATATAACTGAAAGGAGATACATCAATCTTATATGAGATTCACACACACACACACACACACACACTATATATATATGTATGTGTATATATATATATATTACATATTGCATAATCACTTATAAGGTTGTTTTCGTTAACAAAAGATCAACTGCTGGCAAAATTTGTTAAACCCCATAAATTCACGACATGTAGATGGCCTATTCGCATGTTGGTTAAGAGTTTTGAATGCCATACATGCTAGGAAAAGGCAGGGAAATCTTAGGATAAGTGACACGAAATCGAACCATCAGCGGAAGGAGCCGGGGCAAAGCCCCTCCCCGGCCCCTCCGCGATGGCAGCGTGCCACGAAGGGAGGGCCTCCTCGATGGCGTCGTGTCACGGAGGCCCTGTCCAGGCCCAAGTATAAAAGCCTCCAACTTCAGTTTTAATGATAAAATTCTTATAATTTCCAGAGAGAACGAGGGAAAATAGGGAGGAACGAAGATTACTTAAAAATATTCATCCGATTACGCCGTCAAAAGCGGTCCAAACTCAAATTAACTCCAGATATCGAGGTATTAAGCAGCAAGGAGCATTCCTACGGATTTAATTTCGTGAAATTCAGTCGGCAAATCATCATGCTACCGAGATAAGGTAAGTGGAATTGCTCCAAATTAGTGTCAACATACTCCTAGCCCTAAAGTTAGTATTTCTCCCTTCTGGACTTTCGAGAAATAGCGAGTTTTCCATCATTTTTTTATAAGCCAAAGTTTGGGTTATATAAATATTAAAAGTGATATTTTCTTTCAGAATATTAATGTCATTTCTAATTGACATATATATGAATGCAGTTGGGAGAAATAGCAGAAGTTCTGACCGAGCTACGCCAGTTAGTCGAAAAATCCGAAGCGAAGGTATGTAAAGCTAGTTCATTCGGCAAGTTAGTAATTTAATATAGAAAATGGTGTGAACTATAGAAGAAAGAATTCAGAAGCCGAGTATTGAGTCCAATATGAATCTAGCAAGCATGTTTTATAGTATTATGATATATTCAGAATAAAAGTTAGTAAAGCAATATCATACAGTTAGATAATATTCCAGATACAGTATAGCTCAGTATGAGAATCAATTTAATGCAGAAAAGAGATTCAGAATAGAATATCAAAACATGGATAGTATTTTCAAATCAAACATGCTTGCTATATGTGATTATTGTTTGTTGAGACCTG
>JACEIK010006131.1:60200-82688 GCA_018107945.1 Datura stramonium
CGTTGATTCCGTGAATCAGAGTTAGAGCCAGCCAGGCACCAGAAGTGCTTAGGCTCAGTAGTCTAGCAGTCCAGATCCTAGTAGGGCACCAGGTGCCAGTTATACCCCCTAATGCGGGGCGTGACAAAATATAACAACCGAAAATAATACAGAGGTACGATGCCGTGACTGATACCAAAGACAGTCTCTGACTTTCCAAGGGAGAGTCCCTGATTGTCTAAGGGATACGTCTCGACTAGAGGAAATCCTTGACTGTCTAAGGGAGAGAATGCTCTTATATAAAGTCGCTTGATGACCAAGGGAAATATTCTCAGGTAAGGAGAATCCCCACTAACTAAGGCTAGACATACTCCACTGGAGACTAGGGATGTGAGTCCCGACTGACTAAGAGAGGACATACTCCACTAGCGACTAGGGATGTGAGTCCCGACTGAATAAGAGAAGACATACTCCACTAGTAACTAGGGATGTGAGTCCCGAACTACTAAAGATAGTTTAAATTACTATAGCTAATCAGAGACAAAATCATTCACCACTCTTATCATACAATACTCATTTTAAAGGACTAGAGCTATCTGTTAATGCACACAGGCTCAACAGTCTGACATATTATGCACATGCTTTATCATCATAGTTCACATCATCATAGAACCAATTTAATATTTACTCTGAACATCATACACTAACAGACATGCTATAGATTCACATTATGAATAATACTATCACAACATCCCAATTATGACTTCATCTCATCCAACATGTGGCATAAGGTCATGCATGATTTATAGATTCAACCCATACTTTATCAAAGATGCACAACTTCATATATTTAGATTTACGAACAACTTGTACATTCAACTCATACCTCATCATTTACAACAAACCATGGAGAGAGCATTCATTTTCATTTCATAAGGCCTGTTTCATGATTTACTTCAATTTATGAGAAAAAGCAATAATTAGGCCATTATTATAGATTCACTCATACCAAATCAATTCAATCGAAAATAGGGTGATAATACATAATTTACTTTCAATTGCCCAAGCCCACAAACTCCAACTCATCCCAACATAGTCATGATCGACATTATTGGATTATTAGGGTTAATCCCACAATATTTACACAATTTCATCATGCTCAGGAACTACCACAATAATCAAGTGAGCAATAAACAAATCCTATTCAATACTCAAGGCAATTTATGAAGAACATGCTACACTCTTGCATTCCCAACATATAATCCACACTTCAAAGAAACCCATTAATTTATATCCAATTAAATCTCATATTCATAGTGGATGTTAGCATTTATGAGGAATATAAAAGAAATATACTCATAACTCAAAGCCTTAGATCATTCTTTTCTAGATTTGTTGAAAATCGAGTCTTTAATGAAAATATTTTTGGGCACAAGGATGGAAGAATATCCTTGTTGAAAAACCCGCATACCTGGCAGACGAAATTCCACCCGGAATCGCACCTTGAAGCCCTTGAAGAAAACCCTTGAAGAATCCTTAAACTTGAAAGAAGGGAGGAAGAAAGGTTTGAGAGAGTATTTTGAGAGAATGAGAGATTAGGCTTATGAAAACCCTTAAAACGTGCACGGTAGTACCCAAAACAACATAATTTCGAAGTTAAAAGCATAGGAGTTTACGAAAATGCCCCTGGAGAAAACTAGAAAAACTGCCCAAACTGAAGCCATGACTCACATGATGAGTCGTTTTCACCTAAAATGACTCGTCGTCATCCCCGTTAGGTAAACTGGATAACTTACACAAATTCAGCATCCTCCAAACCACGACCGACATAACGAGTCGTTACTTGCTCCAACGACTCACTAGACCCACTCGTTAGGTACACTAGAATTTCTTTAAAGCCACAACTTCTCCCCTCTAACGACTGACTTGAAGAGTCGTTATCATACCTAACGACTCGTCACCTCCTTCTGTCAACCACACTGTTAAGACTTAACCCAAGGATCTTATCCTCTACCTAACGACCCACCTAATGAGTCATTGCCAGGAAAGACGACTCGTTCGGTCATCCGTGGCCACCGGGCTTGCCATCCCTTCTTACAGTTCCTCACGGGTAAGACCACGATCCATTAGGTCTCCTCACGAGTTGTTCTCTGACTCGTTCTGAGGTAAGTTTCTACTAATTTTTCTGTTGAGCTACTCTATCTCTGGGGTCTAATCTCAAGGACTTCCGAGGTGTTACACTAGGTTATGGGGATGGCAAATGGGGAGTGCATTGATTTCGCCTCTTATTAGCTAAAAGGTTTTGCACATATTTGGTTTAAACAGTGGAAAGATAGTAGGGCGGTGGGAGCAGGCCCTATTGGTTGGGAAGAATTTCATGCAGCCTTTTTGGATCAATTTTTCCCTCATGATATGAGGAAACTGAAGCTGTCCGAGTTTTTAAATCTAAAGTAGAATGACATGTCGGCTCAGGAGTATGCTCTAGAGTTCACCATTTTATCCAAGTATACACCAGAGTTAGTGGCAGATTAGAGGGCTCGGGTGAGCCGATATGTGCATAGAGTAGCAGACTACCTGGATAAGGACTGTAGGATCACTATGCTACATTGGGACATAGATTTTCCCTGCATAGTGTTACATGCCCAGTAAATGGAGACAGTGTATTGGAGATAGAGAGAAGCCAAAAGAGCCAAGACAGGCAATTATGGGATTTCTCAGCCTAGATCAGGGGGTGGACAGCGCTAGCAGTCTCATCACAGGTCTTTTTCTCTAACACCATCATCAACTAGTGCACTATCTAGATCACGAGGGGATTGGAGAAGTAGGGCTTTAGATTCAAGTGGTCAGGGTAGCATGCAGATAGAGCGCACCTTCCCAACCCGTGCAAGGTGCCACAAGAATCACCCAGGGAGGTGCCTTGTTGGCTCAAACACTTGTTTCGGGTGTTGAAAACCCGGACACAAACTCAGGGATTAGCTTTCAGTCAGATCATGGGGTGGCGGAGCCCGTAGACCAGCCACTAATTCAGCCGCTCCAGCAGCACGTCCCTCCCAGTAGGGCGCTTCAACTAGTTCAGCTGGCGATCAGTGCCAGAACAGGTTCTATGCCCTTGCGACCCGTCAGGAGCAGGAGACTTCACCGGATGTGGTTACTGGTATGTTTCAAGTATTTCACCTTGATGCTTATGCTTTGTTAGATCCAGGGGCTACCTTATCTTTTGTGGCACCTTATATTGCTAGTAGCTTTGGATTCAGTCCCGAAATTTTATCAGAACCATTCTCAGTCTCTACTCCCGTCGGTGATTCTGTTGTAGCTAGACTGGTGTATAGAAGTTGCCCAATCACAGTATTGCATAAAGTCACCTCCACAAACCTTGTAGAGTTAACCATGACTGACTTTGATATTATCCTCAGCATGGATTGGCTATTTGCATGTTATGCCTCAGTTAATTGTAGAACCCGGGCAGTAGAGTTTAGATTTCTGGATGAGCCAATTATAGAATGGAAGGGTAGTTCAGCTGTGCCTGCAGGTCATTTCATTTCCTACCTTAAGGCCAGGAAGATGATTTGCAAGGTTTGTGTGTGCCATCTAGTTAGGGTTAAGTATGTTGAGTCTGAGACCCCGACTATCCAATCAGTCCCAGTAGTATGTGAGTATCCAGAATTATTCCCAGATGATTTACCGAGAATCCCTCCCAAGATGGAGATTAATTTTGGCATTGACCTTCTCCCTGATACACAGCCTATATCTATTCCTCCCTACAGAATGGCTCCAGCCGAGCTAAAGGAGTTAAAAGAATAGTTGAAGGACCCGTTAGATAATGGTTTCATTAGACCGAGCAAGTCCCTATAGGATGCACCAGTTATCTTTATCAGAAAGAAAGATGGTTCTCTCCGTATATGTATTGATTATCGACAATTAAACAAGGTCACCGTCAATAAAAGGTATCCGTTACCCAGGATTGATGATCTATTTGACCAGCTTTAGAGTGCCAAGTGCTTTTCGAAGATAGATCTCAGATCGGGGTACCATCAGCTTAGAGTTCGGGAGAACGATATCCCGAAGACAGCCTTTAGGACATGGTATGATCATTATGAGTTTGTAGTTACATATTTTGGACTAACGAATGCTCTTGCAGCTTTTATGGACTTGATGAACAGGGTGTTCAAGCCATACCTGGATATGTTCGTGATTGTGTTTATTGACGACATCTTGATATACTCTCGGAGCGAGGAGGAGCATGCCGCTCATTTGAGAATAGTTCTTCAGACTCTCAAGGATTTCCAATTATATGCCAAATTATGCAAGTGCATGTTTCGGTTGAACTCTGTGGAATTTTTGGGCCACGTGGTATCAAGTGAGGGTATAAAGGTGGATTCTAAGAAAATAGAAACGGTGAAGAATTAACCTAGATCGGTGAATCCTTCGGATATCCAAATTTTTTAGGGTTTAGCTGGCTACTATCGGAGATTTATTGAAGGTATCTCATCTATTGCAGCACCCTTGACCAAATTGACCCAAAAGAAGGTGAAATTCCAATGGACAGAGGCTTGTGAGAAGAGCTTCCAAGAGTTGAAGGCTCGACTTACCTCAGCACTGGTATTAACCCTACCCGAGGGTAATGATGGGTTTGTGGTATATTGTGATGCTTTAAGAGTCGGACTTGGGTGTGTATTGATGTAGCACGGAAAAGTTATAGCATATGCCTCCAAACAGCTAAAAGTTCATGTGAGGAATTACCCGACCCACAATCTTTAATTGGCTGCAGTGGTATTCGCCTTGAAAATATGGTTACATTATTTGTATGGGGTCCACGTGGATGTGTTTATGGACCATAATAGTTTACAATATGTGTTTACCCAAAAGGATCTCAATCTTCTACAAAGGAGGTGGTTGGACCTACTCAAGGACTATGATATGAGTGTGCTTTACCATCTGGGCAAGGCTACTGTAGTAGAGAATGCACTTAGTTGACTCTCTATGGAGAGTGTGTCTCATGTGGATGAGGGGAGGAAGGAGCTAGTGAAGGATGTGCATAGACTCGTAAGGTTGGGAGTCAGGTAGGTGGACTCAACCGATGGTGGTGTTATTGTTCAGTACAAATCATAATATTCCTTGGTGATGGATGTAAAAGCTAGACAAGATGAAGACCCTATTTTGGTAAAGTTGAAGGAAGCCGTTCAAAATCAGAAGGTAGAGGTCTTCTCCAAAGGGGGAGATTGTGTGCTTCGGTAACAGGGTCGCTTATGTGTTCCAGATGTTGATGATTTGAGGAACCGGATGCTGCAGTCGTGGTTGGTATGTGAACCTTGGTAGTTGGGGACCAACGGGTCATCTAATGATCCGTCATGACTAACAACGACCCATGGAAGCCATGTGGTTTGGAGTGCCATATTCCCAGTGGACTTTAACGGATTGATACCATAACCTGTTGGAAGCAACCACGAGTCGTGGTGAGGCTCATCATAAAGGAAGTTCTAAATTTTCAAGGAGCAACCAACGGTCGATCTAACGAAATGTTATAAGGAAACACGACTTTTCCTGTCAAGCCATGGTATGAATCTGAGGCTAAGTTCAGGGCAGTGGATACGACGGACCGCACCACGAGTCGTGGGTTCCACCAATGACTCGTTGGTATGTCTGTGGGATCGACCAGTGCTATTTTTCAGGGTGATTTCATTAAGTGTATTTTCTACCTTCCTATGCTCTAGGGCCCTAAACTACGTCTTTTTAGCTAATGAAAGGTGGGTTTTTTGGGGGGATAACTTATTCTAAGTCCCCATTCATGCATGCAAGAGTATAGGGAGGTAATCAAGGGTGATTCAAGGCTCTTCTCTTCAGTTCTTCCAATTCCCTTCTTTGACAATCAGGGGAAGTTGAGAACCAGTTATTCTTAGGTATGTAAGGCAATCAATGGGTGTTTCCTTCCTTACCCATGCTAATTCTCTACGATTTTATGAAAATTTTATCAAAAGCTTATGGGGTTTTAAAGTAGATTTATGTAAAAATCTAATAATTTCAAATGGGCTTTGTGATTTTTGAATCTTATCATATTCTAATGGGTTTTGATCAACTTTATGACTTAAATTATCTATACCATTATCAATTTTGATTTCTATGAAATTAATCCTAATTATGACTGAGCCATGACAAATCTATTTATGGTCTTCTTTTCAAATGATGATATTTACGAACCCAGCATGATTTACGATTTGACTTATGGATTTATGATATTACCCATCATGATTTTATGAATTCCAAGCTATATGCATGATTTACAAGTATGTATGAACCTTATTAATCATGAATTATGTTTTGTCCATGTCACGCCCCGCCTTGGGAGGCATGACTGGCACCTGGTGCCCGACTAAGACCTGGACTGCTGGACTACTGAGCCTAAGCACTTCTGGTGCCAGGTTGGCTCTAACCCTGGATTCATGGAACCAACGGGCTATATAACGGCTGTAAATACATCCTCCGGCCGACTAGGCCTATATCCTCCTGTAAGAAAACAACAGTTGACAAGAACCACATGAGTATAAAGGAACCTATGTGGGCTGACAAGGCCACCATGCTTCAGAAAAATCTTTATCCACCTACATCTATATTATTTTCTATATAGAACTAGTTTCACTGAAAAGCTGAACTAAATGCTAAACTGCTCTGTGATTGGCAAGGTCACCAACTATCAACTAAGGCCCCACACGGCCATCATAAACAAACTAAAACATACACACGGCCTCACACGATCGGTACGACTAACCACAGGGAATATACAATCTGCAAGCCTCTAAAAGCCTACAGAATGATAATAAGATGGTCGGTATAGGGCCATAAAGCCTGCACATCTTTGCTCTGCGAAAAGAAATAAACCTCTAGCTGTCAAACTCCAGGGTAACAGGAGCTGATGACTCTGTGTGATGGCTGGAATTACGAGGATCGGCTCTGTCTGAGGCACTGCAGAACAGTGTCCACAGCCTTACCCAAGCTGGGCGTCGGTACCACTTTGATGCTGAGTATGCAAAGCAATAACTAAACATAATTGAAAATGAAGCGGTGTGCAGTAGTTGCTGAATAACGAGAGGTGGCTAAGTTGTCTGGGATGGCAAAATCTAAACTAAGCTTAAGCTGTCTTGGAGAGAAGGTGAGAATCATACACACGCGATGCGGCGTCTTGCTATCTATCAATTTAATATATAACACATATAGCATGCAAAGCCTATACCAGCCCCATAGCGGGAAGGTACCAATCAACATGCAATCTATATACCCCTGCGGGTACGCCATCCAAAAATAACAATTCCCTCCACTCGTCTAGTAACTATGAGCATCAGGCCCCCACAGGTATGCAGCTTGGGCTCTCTGGGCTGGCTATAGGCACTATACGAGTCAGGAGGACTCCACTGTAAACACTAATCTGAGATCTGTGATCTGTAATTTGTAATCTATGCCCTGGGTGTAAGCGCTCGGCAGGGGAGTGATCTATAATGTGATGAAGCTGCTAGCTGGGAATGATGCATCCCATCTTCGTCCTCTGACGGACGGCATATCCTCCCATGGGTAAGCGTATCCTCACCCTCTGGCCGGGCGAGTCGACACAACTATTAACCTGGGGGCGGCAAGGAAGCTCTAAGGGTGTCCAACATAGAACAATCATGCCTCCTAAAAACCGCGTAATCACATATAACATATATATTAAATTTGATAATCTTGTCCATGTTCTAATATTCTATTTTGAATCCCTTGCTGAATTATACTTAATATGATACTAAGTTATGTTTTGAGTCTTGAATAATATCTCATTATCTGATACTAATTTACTGACTTTTTATTCTGACTATGACATAATAATTATTGAAGCATGCTTATTGAATTCTGGGCATACTACTCGGCACAGAAGCGTTCTTGGAATATATTCTATTTTACTATACTAGAATTACTATCTTGCTAAGAAATAGTTTACATACCTGGGTTACCAAACTAACAATAGCTAACAAGTAACTCAATCAATATCCAGCTATTTCTTACAACTGCATTCATATTCATGTAAATAAAACTAAAATAGCAAATAAAACTAAATTCATCAATATTCTGGAAGAAAACACTACTTTGAATATATATACTGCCCAAACTTTGACTTATCGAAAAACAGTCGAAAACTTGCTATTTCTCGGAAGTCCAGAAGGGAGAAATACTCACTTTAGGGCTAGGAGTATATTGACACTAATTTGGAGCAATTTCACTTACCTTATCTCGGTAGGAAGATGATTCGGCCGAATTTCACGAAACTAACTCCGTAGGAATGCTCCCTGCAGCTTTATGCTTCGCTACCCGAAGTTAATTTGAGTTTGGACTGCGTTTGACGACATAATCGAACGAATATTTGTATGGAATCCTCGTCTTCCTATGTTTTTGGTTGCTTACTGGAAATTAAAAGATGGTAAGTGATTTAAAACAAAGTGGGAAGGCTTTATATACTTGGGCCTTTAAGTCGCATTTGTCGAATGCGATTTATAAGTCGCATTTGCCTTGCGACGCTCCGACTTGGCGCTTTTCCGGTATCTCCCTGGGCCCTTTTTCTAGCACGTATGGAATTCTAAAACTCTTAACCAACATGCAAATAGACCATCTAAATATCAAGAATTTACGGGGTGTAACAGGCCAACTCACGGGCCTCATTTTATGGCTAGTTCACGTATGTACAAGTATGTTTATCATTATCATGATTTAACTAGCCGATGAATCCATGCATGTTATACTATGAGCACTATATATGTTTTGGGAGTAGTATCGAACACTGAGTAGGCTCGGGGCTCAGGTTAAGTCCCGGATCTCATGAACTACGTGCCATCATAGGTATGTTGGGACCCCTTTCATGACTATCCCCGGCCCAAATGGCCCTTTCTTTATGGTGATATCACACTTTCATAGTCCTACCCTTCACAAGGTATGGACACCCTCCCAACTATGATTATAAGTCGGGCTTCATGTGTGCTCATATGGGGTATGTCGGTTAAGAGAATCCCCTACTATTCCTCGTGATTTATGCATGTTATGATTATGTATGTTGGTTCAAGTCATGTTCAATAAAGCTTCTCTCTTATGATTATGATTACGATTGTATTACGAATGTTTTGAAAACCTTGAGCCTTATGCTATATTACGATATTTATGTTATGAGCATGATGTCCTACTCTTATGTTCATTTATGAGTTTTAAATATTTTAAATATTCATTTTACTTACCTTGCATAATCAGTACATTCTACATACTGACTGCATACTTTCTATGATGTATCGTTTCATGATACAGGCCCTAGCTAACAGGCTCACCCTAACCCATAGATTGTCTCGGAGTTGCTTCCAGTGCAGTTGGTGATTCCTCCTTTTTCGAGGGCTATTTGATAGACATGTTGCTACTTTTTATTTCAGTGCTTGTTCGGGTTAGTTGGGGGTGTTGTCCCATGAACCCATCATACGTATTAGAGGCTTTCAGAAAAATGTTCAGTACTGAGCTTATATGTCTTAGTGTTTCGGATGTTTTGACGTATTATGTTATGCAATGTTTTCGATATGCCTTAGGTTCAGTCTTCCGCTTATGTGATTGAATTAGATGTATGCTCATGCCATAGATCGACTTGGGGTCTCTCGGGGATCCTTGACCCGTGTCTGCGTTCTGGGTATACATTGGGTCATGACATCTGTTCAAGTTCACAGATTGTCAGCAGTTGGTTTGGTTTAAATCAAGTTCAAAAGCAGATGGTGAACTCTGATCAACATCAAACTTAATAGATTCAAAGGTTGTAAGTATTACATGAGCAGAATTTGGGTAAGATGCATTTTCAGTCTTCTGGTTTAAAGCAGAATTTGGATTTAGAACTAAGTCAGAGGTAGATTAAAAGGTTGAATATTGCTGTGGTTTAGAAAGATGCAGAACAGGTCTAGGGCTTCATTTATGTTGTGTTCATGTTGATTCGGATCAGGGACAGATAAATCAGTTTCAGTAGACTACCTCCTCAGTTTGCAATAGATCAAGTTTGGTTGATCAGTTTGAGTTTGAGCAGACTCATAGATTAAATTTGGAACAAGCAGCAGTTGGTATGGTTCAAAAGTATCCAGGTGAGGAGAAGGTTGAGAAAGGTTATGAGAAGATGCAACTTCAAAGAACTCCAGCTAGGGGTGACTGATCAGGATCAGTCCAACAAATCCAAATCCAGTAATAAGTTGAGAAAAAAGAGAAGAGATGTTCTAAAAAAGAAGCTTGAAGCACAAAACAGATAAATTCAAAAAAGTCCCACCCTTATGCTTGATGAGAACAATAATTCTTCACCATATTGAAGTCTGGATAACCACAACAATACCATAAAATCCAAAAAATTCAAAATTTCTTCCCAATAATTCAAATGTTCCTCTCAGCAATCCAAACAAGACATCACTGATCAGTGTTCTTATATCAATAATCATTTATTTGAAAACATCTAGGAAGGACTAAATATTTCCCCTCTCAAAAGAATTCATCACAAGGAGGGAATGAACAAAAATGGTGTTGACATTAATTTTGTTTTAGTCACTGAACAAACTGGTCTGACAGTTCCCCCTCTTCAAGTTCCTGAAAGTCCACCTGGGGATTGCACTCTTAATTCCATGCCTGTGATGTCTGATGATACCAATAATGATTATAGAGTAATACACTCTGAAGATGAGTTTGATAAAGATACTCAATCTGTTGAGGCTCAAGAAGAAAATGATGAGGAAGATGAAGAAATTAGTGAGCACTTGATTAAAGCTTTTGGTCCTACTATTGATTCTAATATGCATAAGGAAATTCAGGAAGCTACTGACTGCCAGGGTCTTTCTCCAAGACATCACCAGAAAAAAACTTTCCACCAAACATGCTACTTCTATCACTTTTATCAAATCGTGTAGACCAATCACCAGATCTCAAAGCCAATGTTTATAATAGTTAGTACAATGATTTGGAATGCTAGGGGTATTCATACCCAAGGTGCTATGGAAAGAATTTAAAATATCTCTAAGCTTCACAAGTTGTCTATGATTTCCATCTTGGAACCTTTTATAGACAACTCCCAAATCAACATTTATAGAATGCTTCTCAAGATGAAGGAAGCCGCTTGTAATCCTCATGGGAAGACATGGACTTTTTGGACTCAAGATGTCAATTGCAGAGTCTTATAATCTGATGACCAACAAATTACTTATGAGATCAAGCATGTGGAATATCCTACCTCTTTTCTCAATACTTTCATCTATGCTAAGTGTGGAGATCACTTCAGAAGACCTCTTTGGGACAGGTTACTGAACTATGCAAACACTAATTTGCCTTGGTGTACTATAGGGGACTTCAATGTTTTCACTGATCCAGAGGAGAAGATGGGGGGTCTACCTTACAACATGAACAAAAGATTTGACTTTGTTAGTGTTATTGAAGCTTGTGGCCTTACAGACATTGGGTTTCATGGGAAAAAATTTACATGGTGCAATCAAAGAGCAATAAATTTTAGAATATAGAAGAGATTAGACAGGGTTATGGTTAATAACAAATGGCTTGAGCTTATGCCTCACAGTGCAGTTACTCATCTACCTTCTGTGGGCTCAGATCACTACCCTCTGCTACTGGAGCTTACTGTTAGACAAGAGAACATCATTAAGTACTTCAAATTCTTGAACTTGTGGGTGGATAATCAGTCCTTCCTAATGAATTTTCAAACATGTCGGAATAGAGAAATGGAGGGCAATCCAATGTGGGTTTTTCATATGTAAATGAAGAGACTTGCTTCTGCACTTAGTAACTGGTCAAGGTCTGAATATGAGGACATTTATGCTACTGTGAAAGACTTTGAAGAGAAATTTAGAACTGCTGAAGAAGATATCTTAAAAAACAACAATGAGATGAATAGAACTAAGATTCATGGCCTTATTGCTAAATATATTAGATACATGAAGCTAGAAGAATCCATCCTCAATCAGAAATCTCAGCTTCATTGATTCAAAGAAGGTGATGCAAATACTAGCTACTTCCATGCTTTAATAAGGGGTAGAAGAAGAAGACTGTTCATTCACAAGATTTGGGATGAAAATGGGGTTGAGTTTCAAGGTGATGAAGCTATTGATAAAGCGACTTGTGATCATTTTCAAAACATCTTTACTGGGGAAGAGAAGCTCATTAATGAAGGAGTTCTGACTTGCATCCCTAGGCTGGTGACAGATGAGCATAATCACATTCTTCAAGCCATGCCTACTATGGAGGAGTTAAAGCAAGTGGTTTTTTCCATGAGTTCCCATTCTTTTGCTGGTCATGATGGTATGAATGGAAGATTTTTCCAAGCCTGTTGGGAAATCATAAGAGGTGACCTCCTTGATGTTGTCCAATACTTTTTTTGTGGTCCCACTATGCCCAAATACTTTTCTCATGCCTATTTGGTCTTACTCCCAAAAGTAAATCTAATAAGCTTTTTGAGTACAGACCTATAAGCCTTACCAATTTCACCCACAAAATTATTTTGAAGCTCATTTGCCTTAGACTATCCCCTATTCTACCTCATCTTATTTCTGATAACCAGTCTGGGTTTGTTAAAGGCAGAAGCATCTCTGAAAACATCATGCTTGCCAAGGAGATCATTCAAAGTATTAAGAAGCCTAAGGAGGGACATAATGGAGTCATCAAATTGGACATGGCCAAGGCATACAATAGGGTTTCTTGGTCCTACATCTTCTTAATGATGATAAGGATGGGATTTGGTGAGACTATCATTGATTTGATTTGGAGAATTATGGCTAACAACTGGTATTCTATCATAGTAAATGGTGAAATACATGGAGTTTTTCACTCTACTAGAGGTCTCAAGCAAGGAGATCCATTATCTCCAGCACTTTTCATCATCGGGGCTGAAGTTTTATCTAGAATGATGAACCACCTTTATCAACATCATTTGTACCTAGGGTTTCACATGGAGAGAAATGGGCCTTAGATAGATCACCTAAGTTTCGCAGATGATGTTAACATATTCTCATCAGTGACTAGTTCTTCATTGAAACTGATTATAGAAGTTTTATCTACTTATGAGGGTGTTTCTGGCCAACTCATCAACAAGGAGAAGAGTAATTTCATGATCCCTACTCATACTCCTTAGAATATTGTGTGAAAAATTAAGGATATCACTGGTTTCACTCAGAAGAATAGTCCTATCACTTACCTTAGTTTCCCTCTTTACATAGGAAGGTAGAGAATCATCTACTTCTCTGGCATGGTGGCCAAAGTGGTAGCTAAGATCAGAGGGTGGAAGTCCAAGATGCTTAGTTTTGGAGGAAGAGCTACGCTTGTGAAGTTTGTGCTGCAATCTTTACCCATTTACATACTCTCTGCTACATCACCTACAAAGACTACTCTCAAGAAAATCAAGTCGCTCACAGCTAATTTCTTTTGGGGATGGGAAACAAATAAGAAGAAATACCATTGGGCCTCTTGGGAAACTCCCTGTTATCCATATAAAGAAGGTGGTATTGGTGTCAGGCAGAATTCAGATGTTTTTCTTGCTCTTCTGTATAAACATTGGTGGAATTTTAGAACCAAGAATTCCCTTTAGGGGCAATTTCTCAAAGCTAATGTCACAACTCGAACGTACACCCGGATCCTAGATAGGGGACAAGGGACCCCAAGAAACCCCAAATCAACCTATGACACATGCATACAACTAATCTCATCTAAATAAGTCGAATGTTAAATATAAAACATAGCGGAAACATAACTATAACATCAGGAAATACTAAACATTTACATAAGCTGAGTATTGCATACTTGTCTGAAAGCCTCTAATACATAAGATGGGTTGATGAGACAACATCCACAACAAACCCGAGTAATACTGAAACCTAAGCAACATTAAAGTCTATCAAATGGCCCTCAGAACATGAGGACTCACCAATAAGATGAAAGCGTAGGTTGAGATGGATTAAGGGTGAGGATGATCCTGAGATTCAGACCCTGTACCATGAAATGATACAACATAGAAAGTATGCGGTCAGTACGTGGAATGTACCAAGTATGCAAGGTAAGGAAAACAGACATTTTAAAGTAAAGCAAAACTCATATATAGACATGGGAGAAGGATATCATGCTTGCATCGTAATCTTCGTAATAAAACATAAGGGTTCAATACTTTCAAGTCATTCATAATCATTTATTATCATAATTGTAAGGAAACTTTATCAAAACATAACTTGAGCCAATAACATAAATATAACAATTCATAAGACATGCGGAACAATGGGAGGACTTTTCATAACTGACACCATCATATTGAGCCTTTCATGATGCCCCAACTACCTCTCTCGTGGGCAGAGTCGACCCTGGCTTGCCAGGAGAGGGTCGTGCATTAGGCGTGATATCACATTCTGAGAGGATCATTATCAATACAATACATCGTTAGAACCCCACAGTGGCACGTGGTTATGAGACACCGGCGTAGTCCTTTGAACGTCGGGCTACTCGGTGCTAGACACGGCTCCCAAAACATGCATATAGGCTCATACATAAATTATTAACATCATGCATTAAGATTCATTGGATAGAAATATAACATTTATCATCATTGATCCCCTCTAAAACATGCTTAGCCAAGAATCAAAGGTCCATTTCATCGGCCAACATCATAAGTCAATAAATAATGTAATTTGTTTCATAATTCGTAAATAATTATTCATCATGTGGGCATTTTCCAATACTTCATCATACTCAATTCTTTCAAAATATGCTCATAAGCATAGGTAACTTGAATTCATGCTTTTTCATCATCAATAAACTCAAAATAATGAATATTCATCATAAATCATAACTTTCATGAACCTTCATTAAATGAGCATTTTAAATTTAAAAGATTGAAACATGATTTTTAAGGAAAATAATATGAAATCTGCCCATCATTCATAATTTAATAACTAAAACTCAATTAAATCATAACCATAGAGAGAAATCACATTTTCATGCAATTGGGTAAAACTCCATAGAATTTGAATAGGAGAATTCATGAATTAAATTGAAATTTGGGCTGGGTGAGGAAGAATTTCACCCATTTTAAAACCCTACATACCTGGAAATGGGTTGATTCGAAACTCCTTGAATACCCACAAAGAAATTATTGGAAACTTAGGGAAGAAGACCTTGAATCTCTCAAAAATCTCTCTAAAGTTCTTGCATGAGAATGGGCAAGCATAAGGTCTTAACTCATTTTATAATACTCAGAAAATATCCAAAACGGTGTAGTTTAGGGTCTAAAAGCGTAGAAAGGTCAAAATTGCCCTTAGTGAAATTTTCCTAAAATACAGTTCTGCCCTCGACCACGACTCATACCACGAGTCGTACCACGAAGTAACGACTCATGGTCACCTCTCGTAGTCACCACTTCTAAATCTTCTGAATCTGGCCACGACTCGCATACCACGACTCATAGTACTCTTCTAGAGGTCGTATTGACAGTCATGGTATCATCCACCATACCAATTACGACTTACAAAGACTCCTCATCACGACTCGTTGCTACAACCTACGAGTCATACCATGACCCATGACGAATCACTCTGGAATCATTGAGAAATCCACCCCAACTTCTAACCACGAGTCGTACCTACACGTCATGATTCGTAGGACTACCCGTGGTATGACCTTAGGCTCCAAAAATCCATCACAACTGTAGTCACTATTCATAGAAACTCACCACGATTCATACCACAAGTCGTTCTAGTGCAAAACTCCAGATTTTCTGCAGTTTCAACTTTTTCACTTCCGGGTCTACTCCTATGCACTTCCGGGGTATTACAGCTAAATATTGTCAAAAGGCCAATCCCATAAGCAAAAAAAGGGGAAACTAGCCATTCCTTGATTTAGAAGCACATGACAAGGAATAAGCAGGTGGAAGAGAACCATATTCATTGGATCCTCCATTCAGGCACATGTTACTTCTGGTGGGATGATTGGTTAGGTATTGGGCCTCTTTCTTATCATAGAGATATCTTTCCAAGTCTCAACAATATGGTTGTATCTCAATTTCTGATTAATGGACATTGGAATGAGGAAATGGTGGTCCAAAATGCCCCTTCATAGTTTGTTCAGCTGATTCTTAACACTCAATTTCAGTTTTTGAAAGGTGTTCCTGATCAGTTAGTTTGGAAGCTCAATACTCATGTAAATTTTAGTAGTGCTTCACCTTTGGATATTGTTAGGAAAAAGAAGATCAAGACTGTGACTAATACTCTTACTTGGAACAAGAATATCCCTTTTAAAGTGTCTTTTCTTCTTTGAATAGATTTGAGAACCAATCATCCTATTAATGAGAAGATTATCACTTTTGAAAGTGAACCTGCTAAATGTTCTTGTTGCTACAGACCTGGCTTTGATATTATTGAGCACATCTTCTCATCTAGTCACATTACTACATATATTTGGAAGTTTATTTCAGATCCTTTGGTCATTCAGTAGAGAGCTAGTTCTTTAAGGAGCCTTCTTATGACTTGGTGGACTGCTAAGCACAACAATGAGGTTCACAAACTCATTTTACACGCGACTCCTATTATTGTGTGTTGGAACCTTTGGAAAAATAGATGTGCTAGAAAATAAGTTTAACTCTTCAATAGCCAACTACTCTGTCATGACCCAAGAGTACACCCGAATCGTAGACATGGGAGCAAGTTTGTCACGACCCCAGAGTACACCCGAATCATAGACACGGGACAAGGAGCCCCGAGGGACCCCAAGTCAACCCATGGCATGAGCGTATAACTAAACCATTCACATAAGGCGAAAGAATTAGCTTAATAGTCATGAACTAAATAATACCGTGACATGAGATATAAGAAACAACAGTATATGATCCAAGCGTAAATAGTTGAATACCACAGTTAGGTCTGACAGCCTCTAATCATAATAGATGAGTTGAAGGGAAAAGATCCCAACTAACCCAACATTCTGAAAACTATAAGATATACAAAAAATTCAAACATGAAGCCCCCGAATCATGAGGACTCACCACTGAGAACTGAGAGTAGAACTAAGAGCAAGCTAAGAGCGATGTTGAACCTGTGAACCGGATCTTGTATTATAAAATGGTACACCATAGAAAATATGAGGGTCAATACATGAAATGTAATGAGTATGTTAGGTATGCAATGCAATACTTAAAACATAAAATCTATAGGAGTGGGGACATTATGATCATAAAAACTAAAATCATAAGTATATCATAAGGCTAAGGATTTCCAAAATATTTGTAAACCTGTCATAGTCATAACATGAGAGAAAAACATTTCATAAAAAATAACTTGAGCCAAAGAACATAATCATACATGCAATAAAACAATGAGGAATAGTGGGAGATTTTTATAACTAACATACTCCATATGAGCACACATGGAGCCCGACTTGTAAGCCTAGTGGCGAGGCCGTTCATACCTTGCCAAGGGTATGAACCATGAAAGGCGTGATATCACTCATGAAGGCCCCGTAGGGCATAGGGGACAGTCACTAAGGAGGTCCCANCGTGATATCACTCATGAAGGCCCCGTAGGGCATAGGGGACAGTCACTAAGGAGGTCCCAAATATAACCTACGGTGGCACGTAGTTCTGAGATTCAGGGCATAACCTAGGCCTTGAACCTACTCGGTGTTAAGTACTACTCCCGAAACATGCACCGTGCTCATAGAAATTCATACATAACATGCATGGCTAGTTAAATCGTGATAATCATAACATGCTTGAGAATTCGTAATACTAGCAATGGAATTGGCCCCGTGGATCGGCAAAATTCATAGTTCATAAATCATAAGCGACATGTAAGAATTGCCCATAATTTCAATCACACTTGAGATGCTTAAGTTTATAGGAGACATGATCATAATAACATGAGTAATTGAAAACATGCTGAAAATTCAAAAGTTCATATCATTCGTGAGAAATCACCACAACCATGAATTTCACTAGAATCCTCATGATTTGGGCACATATGCTTTTAGGGATTAAATCATCAAATATTGAATAAAATAAGTGAAAACAACCCAATAATTTGAAATCCATGATTTTATACATACTACAACAAGCTCATATCAATTTTTAAGGAAACATGCATTTGGATTATGACCCATCAAAGAATTTGTAACTTAAACATAGAACTAGGAAGCAATTGGGCATGGGTAGGGACTAAACCACCCATTCAAAACCCCACATACCTGCAACTTCTTGATTCTTAACTCCCTTGAAAAGCCCTAGATGGAAACTTGAAGAACTTGAGGAAGAACACTTGAATCCCTTTCCTCTTTCCTCTCTACTCTGACATGTACCAAATGAGGTTTATCATGAATGATCTCCCATTAAAAGTACCTGTC
The DNA here is from genome assembly GCA_018107945.1 of Datura stramonium. Classification (NCBI taxonomy): domain Eukaryota; kingdom Viridiplantae; phylum Streptophyta; class Magnoliopsida; order Solanales; family Solanaceae; genus Datura; species Datura stramonium. Next base: position 78,570 of record JACEIK010006131.1, read on the forward strand.
CAAACCTCAAAATGATATAGTTTAGTCTTAGGAGTGTAGAAAATTATGAGAAGGCCCTTACTAATTCGCAGGAAATAACCGCCAGGTGACCCTAATGGGTAACTTGACGACACGTTAGGACGGGCAACGACTCGTCGAGTCGCTCGTCAAGTACATTGGTTAACTGAACTGCTGAGGCTCTCAACAAGGGACTTAACGACTCATCCCCAGTGACCACAACTCGTGGTCACCTCCCGTTTAGTACACTGCCTTAACATCAATGAAAATCATCCTATTTTCTCATGACTCACCTTACGAGTTTTTGGGATAGACCACGACTCATGGGGTCCCATCCATTAGGTGCACTGGTCAGACCTCCCAGGAAACCCTCACTCTCACCCCACGGGAAACCTGACGACTCATGGTAGCTGACCACGAGTCGTTCCCATGACCGTGGGGACCTCAACTCCTCAGCCCATTCTAGCCTTCCCACGAGCCACCTGATAACTCGTAGGGTCTCCTCACGAGTCATCTAACGATTCTTCCTACACTGCTGCAATATTTTCCATATTTTTTTTCCCGTTTGACTCCCGAGTCTGATCCTTGGGTCCCTGGGGTATAAAAATATCTCCCCCTTGGGAGCATTCGTCCTCGAATATTAGAAACATGAATTAAACTCAGGAACAAACAATCACCATATGCAAATACTGATCATTTAAATTGAAAACTGATGGAAGGACTACCCCCCGAAAAGAACTACATAGCTGGACTAAATTCAGACATCACATACACATATCATATCATAAAATAAACTTGCACGCATGAACGGAACATGAAAAACTGAATAGAGGTTTAAGGCAAAAACTGATACCTCAAACTAAAACTGAGCCGGTAGGAAACAAATGTGGGCATTTAGCAATCATATTCACTTTGGCTTCCCACGTAGCTCCCTCAACATGCTGATTTCTCCATAACACCATTACTGAAGCTACTTCCTTGTTCCTAAGCCTCTGAACCTGACGATCCAAGAGTGCAACGGGAATTTCCTCATTACTGAGGCTATCCTTCACACCAACACTGTCCACTGGAACCATTAAAGCTAGATCTCCCAAGAACATTTTCAAGAGCGATACGTGAAATACGAGATGAACTGAAGCTAACTATGAAGGTAACTCTAACTCATAGGCTACTTTACCCACTCGTCTCACAATCTTCTATGGACCAATATAGTGGGGGCTGTGTTTTTCTTTCTTTTTGAATCTCATTACTCCCTTCATGGGAGATACCTTTAAAAATACCCAATCATCGATATCGAACTCAAGCTCTCTTCTCCTCACATCCACATAAGACTTTTGGCGACTTTGAGCCTTTTTCAGCCTTTCTCTTATCAACTAAACTTTCTCCATAGCCTCATGGACTGAATCTGGACCCATTAACGAAGCCTCACCGACCTCAAACCAACCAATGGGTGATCTACACCTTCGCCTATAAAAAGCCTCAAACGGTTCCATTTGGATGCTAGAGTGATAGTTGTTGTAGGCAAACTCAATAAGAGGCAAATGCTCATCCTAACTACCCTTGAAATCAATAACGAAAGCTCTCAACATGTCCTCGAGAGTCTGGATAGTCTGCTCCGCGTGACCATCTTTCTGCGGATGAAAGGTCGTGCTAAGCTTGACCTGTGTACCAAGTCCCATTTGAAAAGATCTCAAAAACTGAGAGGTGAACTGAGTACCTCTATATGATATGATTGACAAGGGCACTCCATGAAACCTAACCAGCTCTCGGATGTATAATTTGGCATAATCTTTCATTGAATCGGTGGTTTTGACCGGTAGAAAATGGGCAGCCTTGGTCAACCTGTCCACCACAACACAAATGGAGTCATACTGTCTACGAGTGCAAGGCAATCCTGTTATGAAGTCCATGTTGATTTATTCCCACTTCCAAGTAGGAATACTGATATCCTGAAGTACACCTCCCGATCTCTGATGCTCAACTTTCACTTATTGGCTATTTGGACACTTGGCTACGAATTCTGCAATATCCCTCTTCATGCCATTCCATCAGTAGATTTCCCTCAAGGCATGATACATCTTGGTGGCACCTGGATGCATAGAATATTTGGATCCTGAGCCTCATGCAACATCCGACTCCTCAAATCACCCACGTTCAAAACACATAAGCGACCCCGGTACCGAAGTACACATCTCCCCCTTTGGAGAAACTTCCACCTTATGATTTTAAACAGCTTCTTTCAACTTTACCAATGTTTTATTTTTATCTTGCTGAGCCTTCACCTCCGTTACCAAGGACGACTCTGATCCATTCTGAACAACTACACCACCATCGGTCGAGCCAACTAACCTAACTCCCAACCGTGCAAGTCGATGTATCTCCTTCACCAACTTCTTCCTATCTTCACTCACATGCGACACACTCTCCATAGAGAATCTACTAAGGGCATCCTCTACCACGTTGGCCTTACTCTAGTGGTAAAGGACAATCATGTCATAGTTCTTAAGTAGCTCCAACCACCTCCGTTGCCGAAGATTGAGATCCTTCTGTGTGAACACATATTGTAAGCTCTTGTGGTCAGTGAATACATCTACATGAACCCCATACAAGTAGTTTCACCATAAATTCAAAGCAAATACCAATGCGGCCAACTCAAGATCATGGGTCGGGTAATTCTTCTCATTAATTTTCAATTGTCTGGAAGCATATGCTATGGCTTTCCCGTGCTGCATTAATACACATCCCAGTCCGAGTATCGATGAATCACAATATACAAAAAAGCCATCGGTGCCCTCTGGTAAATTCAACACCGGTGCTGAAGTGAGTCGGGCCTTCAATTCTTGGAAGCTCTTCTCACAAGTCTCTAACCATTGGAACTTCACCTTTTTCTGAGTTAATCTAGTCAATGGGGCTGCAATGGATGAGAAACCTTCTACGAACCTCCGATAGTAACCCGCTACGCCCAAAAAGCTCCTGATCTCCAAAGGGTTTACCGGTCTCGACCAGTTCTTTACTGTCTCTATTTTCTGGGAGTCCACCTTTATACCTTCTCTTGACACTACATGTCCCAAGAATGCAACTGAATTCATCCAGAACTCACATTTGCTGAAGTTGGCGTATAGCTGGTTATCCGTGAGGGTTTGGAGTGCTACCCTCAGGTGTGCGGCATGCTCCTCCTTGCTCCTGGAGTATATTAATATGTATTCAATGAACACGATCACGAACATATCTAGATATGACTTGAATACCCTATTCATCAGATCCATAAAGGCTGCAGGGGCATTGGTTAGTCCAAAAGACATAACAACAAATTCATAATGGCCATACCGAGTCTTGAAAGTAGTCTTCGGGATGTCTCTCTCCCGAACCCTGAGCTGGTTATACCCGGACCTGAGATCTATCTTGGAGAAATATTTGGCACCTTGAAGCTGATCGAATAGGTCATGAATCCTGGGTAAAGGGTATCTATTCTTGAACGGTGACCTTGTTCAACTGGCTATAGTGAATACACATCCGAAGAGAACCATCTTTCTTCTGGATGAACAACCTTGGGGCACCCCATGAGGACTTACTTGGTCTGATGAAACCCTTATCTAGCAAATCCTTCAAATGCTCCTTTAACTCTGTTAGTTTGGCCGGGGCCATTCGGTAAGGAGGAATTGATAGGTTGTGTGTTGGGTAAAAGATCAATCTCAAAATCAATCTCCCTCTCGGGAGGAGCACTTGGTAGGTCATATGGGAATACCTCGGGATACTCACATACCACGAGGACTGACTGAATGGTTGGGGTCTCGGATGTAGCATCCTTAACCCTAACCAAATGGTAAATACAACCATTAGCAATCATTTTACAGGCCTTTAGATAGGAGATAAAGCAGCTTATATGTACCGCTAAACTACCCTCCATTCTAAAATTGGTTCACCTGGAAACAGGAACTCCACCGCTCGGGTTCTACAATTAATAGAAGCATAACAAGAAAACAACAAATCCATGCCCAAAATAATGTCAAAATCATTTATAGCCAATTCTACAAGTTTGCAGAGGTAACCTTATGCATATTGTAATGGGGAAATCTCTATATACCCACCTCGCTACGACTGAATCCTCAACTGGAGTAGACA
>JACEIK010006132.1:4685-21172 GCA_018107945.1 Datura stramonium
CGTCAATAAGCTTTTACTTGAAAACATTTACTGAAATATAATCAAACTGATGCATAATGGTCATGTACTGCACATATACTGAGAATATAAAGTTGTAGCTAAGATCATACACTGTTCTGATTCTTTGTTGATGATTGAGTCTGAATTCTACTAAACTAATCTTAACTATAATCTGAGATCATACAGATCTGAGCTGGACTAATATCGTAGGCTAAGGGAGACATTCTTTTCTATGGAGAGTCCCTGACTGAATAAGAGAAACATTCTCGGTTATGGAGCGTCCCTGATTGACTAAGGGAAATATTCTCGGCTATAGAGAGTTCCTGACTGACTAAGGAAAACATTCTCGACTAATGAGAATCCTTGATTGAGCTAAGGGAGATATTCACTGCTAATGAGAATCCCTGACTGGCTGAGGGGAAATATTCTCGGCTATGGAGAGTGCTGATAAACTAGAACATGGAGGTCACTGGTTTAACGTCATTTGTTTAGTCTAAGACTCATCAGCTAATCAGAGACAGGGGCATTCGATTGTATACATCAGACTGAATATCATAATGAATCATTTAGAATTGATTGGGGCTACTTTCTACTAACAACAAGCCCAAAGGTCTGAAGGATCATTCTCATGCTTTATCATTATAATTCATATCATCATAGTCCAGCATCATCGTTTAAAACATACATTCTACTTTCATTAAGCCTTGATAGGATCAGATCATACTTTATACATGTCCACCATATTAAAATCTCAAATTCACATTACATAGCATATGAAATATATCTTAGATTCAAGTAAGATCCCTAGATTCAATTCATACTTTAACATGTATACATTAATTCATATATTCAAGATTTACGGAAAGCCCATATAATTAACTCATAGCTTAACCATGCACAACGAGATCATGGCAGAAGCATATGTTTATTTCATGGAATCCATTTCGATATTTACTCCAATTCATAAAGAAGATACGCTAATTATACTGTTATCATAAGTTCACCTCATACCCAAAACATTTACGCCCAAAATATAATGAAAACACATACATACTTCCTATTAATCAAGCCCATAAGTTCTATCTCATCTCAACATATCTATCAAATCATATATTTTAGGTTTTAAGAGAATTCTTACGATGTTCACATATTTTATACATGGGTACAAGTTCTTGGTATGATCGAATGAACAATAATAAGATCCCAATCCAAGTTTTAGGCCATCTCATGAAGAAAATTCAATAATCGTGCATTTTCACCATTAAGAATATAACTCAAGATATTAAAATAATTCCATAAGAATAAATGACTTTTACTCCTAATGGGTCTTAGAATTCATAGAACACATAGAAGAAATCATCCATAAATCGAAACCCTAGGTCATGCTTTTCTAAAATAATGGAATCGGGTTTTTGACAAAACATTTTGGGGCACAAGGATGGAAGGATATCCTTGTTGAAAAACCCACATACCTGGTTAAGAGAAATCCCACTCGAACTTGCACCTTGAAGCCTTGAGGAAACCCTTGTTGAATCCTTAATCTTGAGAGGGGAAGAAAGAAGAGTTGAGGGAATAAGAGGTTAGGCTAGAAAAACCCCTAAAAACATCCCTTAAAATTCCCAAAATGACGCCATTTCAAAACTGGAAGCATAGGAATTTACCAAAATACCCCTGGGAAAAAACTTAAAAAATTGCCCGATTTGAGACCACGACCCTCACCACGAGTCCTTGGTCCTTATCTGCTTCATAGTTTAAGCTTCCTCAACTAATGACCAATAGGATAAGTCGTTACTTCAACCAACAACTTGTCACCACCTCTCGTTGACTCCACTGGTTCCTCAACTTGCAATCCCTCCAACGATCGACATGACGAGTTGTTACTTGATCCAACGACTCGTCAGTCCTTCCGTCGTCCCCACTGGACCAACCCTTAAGTCCCTTCCAACGATTGACACCACGGGTCATTTCTATCTTCAACGATTTGTTATAACCATCCTTCGTCACTGACTTGGAACCCTGCACTCCAACTAATGACTCCTCATGATGACCCGTTACGGCAACCAACGTGTCGTCACATGACTCATCCCCTCCGAGAAGTCCAACCTGCAAGCTTGCCACGATTGCTTCCAATAGGTCATTGTTTCACAAAAACGACTCATACCTCCTATCGTGGCATCAAAACATTTGGCCTTTTTTCTGAAACTCTTCCAACGACTGCCTTTAACGACTCGTTAGAGAGACCAACGACCCGTTGGACGAGTCATTCTGAGGCACTGCTGCAGATTTTTCTGTTGAGCACATTCCAAATCCTGGTTTTAAATCTTGGGAACTTTTGGGGTGTTACAATATCTCCCCCTTGGGAACATTCATCCTTTAATATTGGCTAAACATACTAAAAGGATAGGGGCGGAGCTAAAATCCCAAAGTTGATCAATTACAGCTGAAAACCAATGGAGTATTTGACTCCGGATGATTTTACATATCTGAACTTGAACATCTAAATCATACATGCATGCTAGGGCACAAGAGGGACTAAATGACATGAAACTAACATGGAGCTAGATAGAGTACTGAGAAGGATTCTTTCCCTCTAACCGACATTGAGCTGATACGGACTGAACCTTCGTTCCCAAATCCGACTTGTCGCATATACTTAATATCTCCCCCTTAGCTTAAAGTCGTCATTCTAAGGCTCTTGAATCATTCTTAAGGTCGGGGCTAAATCACTAACTCCTAGCTTCTCTTTCATCTCTAACCTTCACTACAAGCCTTACAGTCACAATTATTCACATCACACATCGACAATCTCTTCTCGACAACCATTACAGAGCTTCTTATTCAATACTGGGGTTCTGGGGCTAGCAACATGCAAAAAGTAACACAAAATTCACAACATACCTGTGGTCATTACTAGAAACTTGCCCTTATCCTGGTGTGCTGCTATGGCGTAGGAGCTGTTTTGACGTCGTCCGCCACCTGGGCTAGATGATGCAAGCTGCTGAAAGGGATGGACTATCAGAGCTACTGAAGAGGTGGCCGAGGATCTACTCTCACCTCGCTTAGCCGCTACGCAATCTCGGTCCTTATGGCCCAACTTGCCGCACCAAAAACAAACATCTGAGCCGTCTATGCATTCTCCCAAGTGGTGCTTCCCACATCTGGTACACAACGGATACGTAATCTTCCTTACCCTGGGTTTGTATGGAGCACTGACCATCAAAAGTGCTGGGGGTGATGACTTCTGCTGGGAATGTGAGCGGTGTCCACCACTCATCTTCTGCGGAGAGAACTCTGAATCTCCTATCCTGGCCCTCTTAGTCTCTCTCTCTTTTTCCTTCACCTGCTCCGCTTCCATTTGTTGAGAGAATATCACCAAACATGGAAAATCTATATCCTTGTGCAACATGGTAGTCCTGCACTCTTTAATCAAGGAGTCTGACACTCCGTTCACGAACCTGCTCACTCGGGCCCTCTGATCGGCTACCATCTCCGGTGCATACTTGGATAACCGGGTAAACTCCAACGCGTACTCTTGGACAATCATGTCGTTCTATCTCAAGTTGATAAATTCTGTAGTCTTGGCCTCTCTCAAATCCCTAGGGGAAAACCTGTCCAGGAACGCAGTCATAAATTTATCCCAACCTATGGGGCCTACTCTAATTCCCCGAATGTCTCTCCACTGACAAAATCATATATATATATATGCGACTCCTCTCAGCTGGTAGGAGGCTAAATCTGCACTCTCAGTTCCCCTCACTCCCATGATTTGGGTAATTTTCTGGATCTCTTCCAAGAACTCATATGGGTCTTCGTCTACCTTTGACCCCAAGAATTACGGTGGGTTCATTTTGAGGAAATATCTTACCCTTGCCACCACTACATTCCCGTTCTGGGAAACATGAGCCATCACCTGCTAATTAATCTGGGCGAACATGGCCTGTGCTAATATATTAAGGGTTGCCCAGAACTCGACATGAGTAATATTGTCGTCCCTCGGGTTTGCCAGGGCTGGTGGTGCCTGCTGGTGGCCATTACCATTCCTTCTTCCATTCGCTCTTCTGGGAGGCATTATCTGCGAGCATCTAAAGCATGATTCAGGGGAGGAACTATTAGAGCTTCATACTCTACACACGATAAGAATCATGAATAAAAGGGAACATTATAAAAATGTCTCATAGCCTCTTCGTCATAAATGTGGCGCGCTTCACACCCATGAAGAAGACTCTACTTAACGTGACTTTCAGACACCCTAGAACACTCTAAACCTTTACTTTGATACCAAGTTTGTCACAACCCGAGTTTACACCCTAGTCGTAACACAGGACAAGAAACCTCGAGAGGCTCCAAGTCGACCCATGGCATAATCATAGCATAACACTTGACAATATAAACAACTAATAGAAACATAACTGAGCGAAAGCTAACTGTAAGGAGTCAAATTTCAAACTTAAAGACATAATCTAACAACACTTTAATACATAGACTGAATCTGATTACACACGTCTGAAAGCCTCTACTAAACTGAAAAGTTACTTGGACAGTTCCTCAGCTAACTCCTAAAGTATGAAAAAAAACTGAAATAAGAAAGTAGACATCGTCCTTGGCAGATGAGGACTCACCACAATCTGCTAAGGTAGAAGAAAGAGCGTGTCTACCTGCGGGGCTGAGTCTGGATACCTGAATCTATATCATGAAACGGTATAGCACATAAAGTATGCGGTCAGTACTTGAAATGTACTGAGAATGCGGGAAGCGTAAGTAATATTAACACGCATATATACAAGAAGGAAGTAACCTAGATACATCGACATGCATCTGAACTGGGATACAACAACCCTRTCTGAGATACATATATATCGTCAATAAGCTTTTACTTGAAAACATTTACTGAAATATAATCAAACTGATGCATAATGGTCATGTACTGCACATATACTGAGAATATAAAGTTGTAGCTGAGATCATACACTGTTCTGATTCTTTGTTGATGATTGAGTCTGAATTCTACTAAACTAATTTTAATTGTAATCTGAGATCATACGGATTTGAGATGAACTAATATCGTAGGCTAAGGAGACATTCTCGGCTATGGAGAGTCCCTGACTGACTAAGGGAAATATTCTCGGCTATGGAGAGTCCCTGACTGACTAAGGAAAACATTCTCGACTAATAAGAATCCCTGACCGAGCTAAGGGAGACATTCGCTGCTAATGAGAATCCCTAACTAGCTGAGGGGAAACATTCTCGTCTATGGAGAGTCCCAATAAACTAGAACATGGAGGTCACTGGTCTGACATCATTTGTTTAGTCTAAGACACTTCAGCTAATCAGAGACAAGGGCATTCGACTGTATACATCATAGTGAATCATTTAGAATTGATTGGGGCTACTTTCTACTAACAACAAGCCCAAAGGTCTGAAGGATCATTCTCATGATTTATCATCATAATTCATATCATCGTAGTCCTGCATCATCGTTTAAAACATAGATTCTACTTTCATTAAGCATTGATAGGATCAGATCATACTTTAAACATGTCCACCATATTAAAACCTCAAATTCACATTACGTAGCATATGCATATATCTTAGATTCAGGTAATATCCCTAGATTCAATTCATAATTTAACATGTATACATTGATTCATATATTCAAGATTTACGAAAAGCCCATATAATTAACTCATACCTTAATCATGCACAACGAGATCATGGTAGAAGCATATGTTTATTTCATGGAACCCATTTCTAAATTTACTCCAATTCATAAAGAAGATACGCTAATTATATCGTTACTATAGGTTCACGTCATACCAAAACATTTACGCCGAAAACATAATGAAAATATAAACATACTTCCCATTGATCAAGCCCATAAGTTCTAATACCATCCCAACATATCTATCAAATCATATAGTTTAGGTTTTAAGGGAATTCTTACGATGTTCACATATTTTAGACATGGGTACAAGTTCTTGGTATGATCGAGTGAACAATAATAAGATCCCAATCTAAGTTTTAGGCTATCTCATGAAGGAAATTCGATAATCATGCATTTTCACCATTAAACACATAATTCAAGATATTAAAATAATTCCATAAGCATAAATGACTTTCACTCCTAATGGGTCTTAGAATTCATAGATGACATAGAAGAAATCATCCATAAATCGAAACCCTAGGTCATGCATTTCTAAAATAATGGAATCGGGTTTTTGATAAAATATTTTGGGGCACAAGGATGAAAGGATATCCTTGTTGAAAAACTCACATAACTGGTTAAGAGAAATTCCAGTCGAACTTGCACCTTGAAGCCTTGAGGAAACCCTTGTTGAATCCTTAATCTTGAGAGGGGAAGGAAGAAGAGTTGAGGGAATGAGAGGTTAGGCTAGAAAACCCCCTAAAAACGTCCCTTAAAATGCCCAAAATGATGCCATTTCAAAACTGGAAGCATGGGACTTTACCAAAATACCTTTGGAAAAAACTTGAAATTTGCTCGATTTGAGACCACGACCCTCACCACGAGACGTTGGTCCTCACCACTACTCGTGGTGACCATCCGTTGTTTCTGGGGCCTGCTTCACAGTTTCATCTTCCTCAACTAACGACCAATAGGATGAGTCGTTACTTCAACCAATGACTCATCACCACCTCCCATTGACTCCACTGGTTCCTCAACCTGTAATCCCTCTAACGACCGACATGACGAGTTGTTACTTGATCCAACGACTTGTCAGTCCTTCCGTCGTCCCCACTAGACCTACCCTTAAGTCCTTTCCAATGATCGATACCACGAGTCGTTGCTAGCTTCAACGGTCTGTTATAACCATCCGTCGTCACTGACCTGGAACCCTGCACTCCAACTAACGACTCCTCATGATGATCCATTATGACAACCAACGAGTCGTCACATGACTCGTCCTCTCTGAGAAGTCCAACCTGCAAGCTTGCCACGATTTCTTCCAACGACTCTTTGTTTCACACAATGACTCGTACCTCCTCTCGTGGCATCAAAACACTTGGCCCTTTTTTCGAAAATCTTATAACGATTGCCTTTAATGACTCGTTAGAGCAACCAACGACCTGTTGGACGAGTCATTCTGAGGCACTACTGCAGATTTTTCTGCTGAGCACATTCCAAATCCTAGTTTTAAATCTTGGGAACTTTTTGGGTGTTACAGAAGGGTGATTTGCCAATCTACTGATGCCGAAAATCGAAGAAATGACACTAGAGTTGCAAAGAAAAGTCTATCAAATTATTTTTTAGTACTCTAGTACACTTGAGGGTGAGAATGCCAAGAATGAAGAAAATTTGAAAATGGAGAAACTTAGACCACATCTCAACCATTTTCCAATATTGTGCTTTTTTAAATCTGTGAAAGAAGAAACAACCGAGTCTATGGAGAATTTTGGAGAGGAGGATCAAAGTATTTTCATTTTGAAATTTGTCCTGACAAGAAGGCAAAATGACATTCGTTATTTAAAGGCCAAAAAGTGTAAAATGCAATACTTAAGAGATGATCTCCTTGTATTCATACCACCCCCTAATGAGCATCATCGAAATCTTGATTCAAGTTGGGGTAATAGTTCATATCTTCAAAGTGGAAAGAGAAGTGAAATGACACTTAGTTTCTTAGGAGGCAACTCAGTGGATACTACACACATTCTCCATCAACTCACCCGCTTCTTGAGCTTCTATTAGACTAGTGCACCAAGTGGCCTCAGGAAGTTCTTACCCTTCCTCTTACTTTATACATGCACTCGAGACATTGCATATTTTTAAGTTGGGGGTGTATGAGGTTTTTGGTTGTGATGTGGGGATTTTGATGATAGTGTATGTAATATTCTTTCTTTTGTCGGTAGTTTAGATGTAGTTACTATTTTCTCTCTATAGTGTAGACTCCTCCTTGGTGTTTTTGTCCATTGTTCTTTGTCGGGAGGCTTATTTTTAGTTGAATCTGGCAAATAAATGTAGTTAGAGCATTGTAGTATGGGGGCCAATGATAGATGATTGACGACATTCTTAAGGGTACCAGCCTACTAGCCGAGTCGTCTTTGGTTGAATAAAATATTTTTGACTTAGGTGAAGGTGGAAATTGAGTTCCTAATATTCTTGTGCTGAATTTTGAAAACAATGCCCCCCTTAAAATTTTTGTCATAGCTGTTCGGTATTGACTTGTGTACCTCGGCTTTTGACATGTAATTTTGGCAATATGTCCCTATTTTAGAGTAACGTGTTTAGTCATTTTGATATCCATGTGCCATTGTGTGAAAAGGAATTTTGCTTGTTCACTTGACTTGGTCACACTCTATAACTTGCCTTGATACTTGTGCTCAAACTTAGGCTTAACTATGGGTTGTACGAATGAACTTAGGCCTTCTTTGTACTTCAAACTCCACACTTGCCTAAATAGACCTACCAAAAGATGCATGTGTCTGTAGTCTCCCTTATTATAGCATGTTATAGGCTCACACGATCACAAAACTCTTGGGTCTATCACAGACAACATCCAAACAACACGACCTTGCACCATGTCAAGGCGCGACACAACTATAATCATTATTAAGATAAGGGTCTTACTTGCGGATACGTCTATCCACTGACCGACTATAATCCATCAGGGTACAAGCATTCCCTACATAGGTCAACAAACATAAGTCTAGACCTGACTCCTACGACATCCTACTTCTCGCACGATTTTGATCCAAAAAGAAGGGTAACAATCCTAAATGTCCAGTATCCTTCTATTTATAAGTAAACAATGCAATGTACACATAAACAAGAATCTACTGTACACAACTTATAGATTCCCTAGGATATGAATTACACTGATACCAAGTTTATCTCACCCCAAACCGAGGGAGGCATGATTGACACTCGATGCCGCACTTGATTGACTGAACCCTACAATAATTCTAACTAAAATAGGCTAGAACTGATGGAGTTTGACATCACAATAACTATAACCTCAGAATAGACGACAGACTACAATGTAAGCTAGCTCACAGCCCAACCAAAATATAACCACATAGGCTAACAAGGCTGTAAAATAGAATACACCCTGTACAAAAATAGCCCTTCAGGCTGATAACCTCCAAAATATACTCTTCATGCAAGAGTATAAACGGTCGCTGTATCAAAAGAAATATCCTGACGGATGTCGGGGTCGAATCCCACAAGGACTAGTGAATGATAAGCACGAGTGTCGTTTGAGAAATTGAATTTAGCTTGCACCACTTAGGAATAACATAGAAATAAACAGGTTGGGGAAGTTTGAAATTTGCAATAGAATATAACTTCTAATTTGGATGACTATGATAGAAAAATTACCAAGATTGTTGACAAGAATGTGAAAGACTAGAGGTGTGGTGTAGATGATATGCGAAATAAATAGGGTCATGCTAGGTCATCGCATAAGTTCAATTAGTATAAATAATCTCAGGAAATGGGCATTTGATGCTTTTTAGCCTTATAAATACCTCTTGCTAGAGTTCTTTGAAACTTCTAGACACCATTAACTCAACCTGATCAGATTTGGATTAATAGCTGTACTAATTTTAAGTTATTAACTATTAATTAGGAGTGAGAATGTACTTTTGGCTATTTCTAGCCCAATTTCACAATCTCTCATCCATACCCACCATTAAATTTCCTTCCAATACTATATTTTTTTGCAAGCAACAATCAAGTAAGAACAATTAGACCCACATCAACATCAACGGATCTTCAATTATAGATTGCAGAGAATCTAACAGATTTACACTTAGTTAAACAATGTTGAGATGACTCTAGAAATATCCACTCTAATTAAACATTCATCATCACACACCTCTAGTTAATGATTTAGCTAGTCATAATTAAGAAATTCAAAATCACATTTAACAATAAACTCATTGAATTTAATAATAGGAGTAGAAAAATCAAATTCAACAAGAAATCTTCAAAAATGGTAGTACCTTGCTATGAAGAAGAAGAAGAAGAATAAGAAAATAGTACTTTTCAAATTCCACCAATCAAATTCTCCTTTTCTTCTCATCCAAGAGAATGTTCTAAAAGCTAAAGATTGAAATCTTATGAGTACACAGTACTTTTCTCTAGAATATATCCAAAAAATAGGGTATCTTCTATCTCTTTTTTCGTGCTGGACAATTTTGCCCCTAATCAACATTCTGGCACTAGTGGAAGTATCGACGGTTCACCATTTGCAATCCACGGACCGCTGGCTACACTATCTATGCTTTCAGTGAATTCCAGTAATCTTCGGCGGTCCCTTTGGCGTTTCGCCGATCTCCATCCGTGCACCGCCGATTCTTAGCTCTTCAATCCAACAAGTTCAGGTGTCATTTGGTGACTGGACCGGCGAGTCGCCAGTGTAAACTCATGTTCGCCGGTGGCTTTGTTTCCCATAGGCAGTGTTTATCAGCTTTTGATTGGCGTTTCGCCGGTCTTTTTCGATGGAGCGCCGAAGTTCATCCCACTTCCTTCATTTTGCTCCATTTCTTGCTCTTTTCTTCACATTAGACATCTTCACACAATAAAGGCAAAAAGGGCATAAAATCCACACAAATAACTCAAAAACTAAGCAACAACTTAGGCTTAAAAGCCTAATGAGTTGGTGAATTACCAACTCATCAAACCCCCAAACTTGAACCATTGCTTGTCCTCAAGTAATGCAATTCTCATCAGTTGAAAAACATGCCACTCCACACAAGTTTAAATATCAATAACCACCTGGTCTATGACAATCAAAAAATGTTCACAAATCTCACCGAAAAAGAGAAGCAAATTCCCCTAAAAACTAGAACAATGAAGATATTTCAAGAGGCTACCACCATTTACAAACATGATTCACACGAGTTTTCATTTCATAGAACAAGGACATTACTTATCCATGAAACACACGTAGTAACTCAATTCATATTCATTGCATATTCAAAACTTTACTTAGAGCTTGCACTTCTCATGCCTTATGATCAAATTTACCTTTAATACAATTGTGCCCTCAATAGAGGTGATGCCACTCACCGAAGAGAGAATCCCTATTTTCTTCATGACTCAATGCATTCATACAAGGGATTTCACAAAGATAAGATTGCATTCACTCTTCCAAAAGAAATCTGCATGCACCCAACTCGACCCATAGGCCTGCCCTTCGTGTAAATCGCCACTAATGTAGAGCAACTACACTTAAAATCACTTAGGACTTGCGGGTCATGATGTAGGCTAAGGTTGAGGGTAGGATAAATCTTTAGCTTTAGTGACTAATGCCTCCCTAATGCCTTTATAAACACTTGCTACATCCCATTATCTTATTGAAATTACTCCATCTTATTTCTCCTTGTTCATTATCTTCATCCTTTGTGTAACACCAACCACCTTTTAACACACATGAATTCCAGAATTAGCTTTTGTATGCAAGAGATAGCACCTTTTTACCATTCTTTTCTCTTATGATGATTCGAGGTTTTTCTACCCAATGATTCATTTATTTCATCACAATTTTGGTGCTACCTCAAATTGAAGTTCTCATTTTTCCTCCTTCTCTTGCAAACCTCCAACTTAGGCTTTTTCCTCATCTCACGTTCATTTCCTTATCGCTCCTCGATTTATTGGTTTGAAGCCCCCATTTTTCCTTGTTTAATTATTAGCAATTAGGGAGGATGGGTACCAAAGAGAAGGATAGAAAAAAAATGGTCATTAGGCTTGTCATGTGGTTTCCAAAAAAAAAAAGATCCAAGGCTCAAACATTGGCTATCAAAGATTAATGCTCAAGGAGGTCATTTTGGGTGAAGTGACTAACAAAAGGGGGCCTAATATCATGTACTAAGTGCAACTACATCTAGCATTCCGCTTGGGTCATACTTGGGGCAAGTTCTAGACAAGAAGATATGAATGGGATTCACAAAAGTCCTTACCACACAAGGCATCACTCCTAAAGAGAACACAAAAGTCATTGTCCACACAAAATCTTGATTTAAGACATCAAACATGCAAATTCATAAGTCAAGCAAGGAATCTACAAAGTATGACAAAGAGTTCTATGTTCTCGATTCAAACATCTGCTCTTTATTTTTTTTAAATTTTCATGCCCCATTTTAAAATTTCATTTCAAAATATTTTCCTGGTGGTCCCTCTTAAACTGCTCCATAAAAGACTCAAAAACGACATGGCATTTTTCCTTAAGAAAGCACCACTCAATCTATCAATGCCAACCCGGTTCAATAACAAAAAGGAAAGGGAAACAAAGATATGCTCCTCGGGAAAGAACCGTGGTATGAAGAAAACCCTTGGAGTTTATTTATTATTCTACTATTTACATGGCAAATAAGCAAAGGACTTGGATCCTGGAGGAGTAAACAATTCAAGACAAGGACCCCATTATCATTCTTAGTACACAAAAAAAAATTTTCAAATTGCAAAACATACACCCCCACATAAAACCAGACACTGCCTCCAATGTAGCAAAAATAACAGACAATAAGGTGAAGGAGGCTTCCTGATTGAATTAGTGGTTGGAATGAGGCCCCCAAGAATATGTGGTTGCATCAAAGTGCGAAGAAGTCGTTTCTTCAGCAATCAGTCATAGTGGATAAGGTGGGAGTTCNTTGTTGGAGTTCCATGATCGAAGTGACGGTATTCAACATCAGCTTCGACCCAAGAATATGTGGTTGCATCAAAGTGCGAAGAAGTCGTTTCTTCAGCAATCAGTCATAGTGGATAAGGTGGGAGTTCCACTAGTTTTCTGGGTCCTGGCACCACTCATTTGTCCGGCAAAGTACGAAGCTCATGGTAAAAAGTCGTTGCCATTTCTCCAGGTGCTTAGGATGGGTATACATCATACACCAAGAGCATTGGAGGTGGTGACGGTCGGCTATGATATAACTTCTCATATGACACTATTTTTGACACGCTGTCATACCCCACCCCCCAATCGGTCGGTGGACTCCTAGGTGCCTCGGGCTGCGCAGGCACCACTACATGTTTAGGAGGGATTGGATTTCTGGTAGATGGAGGTCCATTGAGTGCATCCACCTCTTTCTCGAGGACCTCAACTGTAGAGCATAGGCTTTTCAACTTATCTCTAGCAGGTTGCATGGCTTTCTTGATTAGCTAGTTGTATCATTGATGGGATAGCCTTAGCTAGCTTCACAAGCTAGTTTTGATGTACTTGGTCCTTTGTGCTACTTTGAGAAAATCAAGAGGTGTGGGGGTGGGGACGGCAGCTGTATGGAATTGGGCGGCTGATGTGTGAGAAGATGCTGAAGGTGGTGGAGTCCTATTCTCTGTACACTTTGCTCGCTTCATAGCTGGAGCATCTTTGTCAGTTTTAGTAGCCAATGTAATCACACTGTCGGCCCGTACAGTCCTATCCAATGGTTGAAACAAAGGGCATGAAGCCTGCACACATAACATACTCATGAGGCTAGGAAATAGTAACGCCGTGGCCTGCTGCTTGGCGCTTTGTTTGAATTGATCGGCAATAATCTCCCCAACATTGATGTGTACATGATCCATGATGCAAGCGATAATAATGGAAACTTCAATTGGGACTTCCATTGTATTCTGAGAAGGTATTAACCTTGCACAAACTAAGTCTAACCACATGCGGGCTTCAAATTTCAAGTCATAATGATGAATCAAACCCTTGGAGATGGCCCATTGTGGTTGACCAATTGCAATCATGTTATCTACCTATTGAAATTGGTTCTCTTTATCTTCCACCTTCTTACGGAATGTCGAGTGTGATTGGATCGGCTCAGCCTAATAAAGCGAATTAATTGCCTTTGGAGTTATAGGTACCTCTTGACCACGCACCCATACTGACGGTAGGCATGGTAATGTTTCTGTGCGGCCCTTGTGCTTTAGGATCTGTTGCCTTGCCCTGTATGATGATAAAATTCCCACACCAATTTTGAAAAATATGGGTCAACCGGTATGGTGAATGGACCCAAGTCGCGCATCCCAATCTAGTCGTAGATATTTGGTAAAGAATTTTTGAAAGAGTCCATCTCAAATTGGGCTTCTGCATGGATGGATCGTTTCTCCTTGAAAGAAATGTAATACTCCTCCATTCTTTCCAACCAAAATCGAACTTGTGTGTTACTGGTGATGCTTGGCCTTTGTGAGATTGTGGGGAAACAGACATGATGCTGCAAACTAAGGTTAGAATTGTGCACATATTTTTAAACTAAGAGAAAAGCAAAAGGAAAGAATTTAGGTGTGACGATTATAGCCTTCAGGAGACATCGGCGAACCATCGGTGAAAAGCAGATGCAGATCCGCGAACCGCCGATGAATCACTGATGTGAGGCAGTGACCTGGGATAAACATCATACTTATTGGTGCCCCACTGGCGAAGCACCGATCTTGATCTGCGAAGCACCGGTGCTCTGCAGATTGATGTCAACATGCAGCATTAGGCAAGTCAATTTGCGAGATAACTGGAAATTCCTGAAGCACAACCGGTGGTCCGCCAATGGCCGACCTATATGTAATTAACCTATAGGCCACCCCCATATAGATGTACACCAATTTTAACCTAACCTTGTAAAATGACAAGTCGCCCTTAAGAAAGGTGTCAATCGATCTATCAATGGGCAACTTGAGAGGGTGTCCCACTCATACTACACCCAAACACCATGTGACACCCACGTGAAAAAAATAAAAGAAGATCCAACCACATAGAGCAAAGAAAAGCATAAGATAAACACACAAGAAACAAAATATCACCAATTAGGTGAGTCACAGAGACCTTACCAATTAGGTGAATAGCCACAACTAACAACCTTTTCTTACTACCGATATGTTGAGATTATAGTGGAGTGAAAGAGACGGGTGAATGAAAGTGGTTGGAGGTATTTCAATTAGAAAGGAGGGGAATTTGATTGGGTGGGTAAATGGTAGTCATGAATGGAGGATAGGTGGGAAAGTGGGTTTTTTAGGAGAATGAAAAATGGTGGGAAAGAGAGAAATGAAAAATAAGGAAGTGTGAAGGTTGGTCAAACTTCTGAAAAAGGGAAATATTCCAATTCGGGGCATACCGACGATCGCCGAAGTGGACCGGCGATTCACTAATGTGGCCGCGGTTGACATTACCTGAATGAGTTTTTGGAAACCAGATTGACGACTGATCGGCGTGTCACGGAATGTGTCCGGCATTTTGCCGGGTGAGAAGCCGATGACAAGGCTACTCCTAGGAAAACTGATTGACATCGGAAATTGACCGGCGATTCGTGCTTTTAAGCGGCGCTTCGTCGGATGGGTTGCCGACTAGCCTTGAATCCTTTAGTGCACTGGACAAGGTCGGCAACCCATCGACAGTCTAGCGCTAGCCAGCCCTGTCCTTATTCTTCTTGAAGTTCACCAACCTAACCTAGAAAAATCAAAAACAACAATACATATAAGAAGAGTTAGAAAATAAAAATTCTTGGCTTGCCTCCCAAGAAGCGCCTTAGTTAATGTCGTGGCATGACGAAGGTCTTTCAGGACCTGTGGTTTATCTAGATATACGACCTCTGTTCGGCCAACTTCTTCCAACACCCCCAGATATCTTTTAACTCGTTGGCCATTCACTTTAAAATTTCTTTCATTCTCTCCATGGAGTTCTATGGCACTATTCTCATACACCTGAGATACCTTAAAGGGGCCCGACCATTTGGATTTTAATTTCCCAGGGAATAGCCGTAGCTGTGAATTGAACAGCAATACCCAGTCCCCTGGAGCAAAACTACAGTGCAACACCTTTTTTCATGATGATATTTCATTCTGGCTTTGTAAATAGCCACATTCTCATATGCCCTTGTTACACCCCATAAATTCACGACATGTATATGGCCTATTTGCATGTTGGTTAAGAGTTTTTGAATGCCATACATGCTAGGAAAAGGCCCGGGGAAAGCCCGGATAAGTGACACGTCGAACCATCGCAAGAGAAGGCTGGAAGACCTCCTCTGCGATGGACAGAGTGTCACGGAGGCTCACCTCCGCGATACACAGCGTGTCATAGAGGCTAGGCTCCGCGATACACAGCGTGTCACGGAGGTGAGGTGCAGCCCCAAGTATAAAAGTCTCCAAACTTCGGTTTTTGCTTCATTTAGCTTAAATTTCCAGAAAATAACAAAGAAACAGAGGACACGAAGGATTCTTAGAAATTTCCTTCCGTTTACACTATTAAACGCGGTCCAAACTCAAATTAACTCCAGATACCGAGGTATTAGGCAGCAAGGAGCATTCCTACGGGTTTAGTTTCGTGAAATTCGGCCGACGAATCGTCGTGCTACCGAGGTAAGGTAAGTGGAATTGCTCCAAATTAGTGTCAATATACTCCTAGCCCTAAAATGAGTATTTCTCCCTTCTAGACTTTCGAGAAATAGCAAGTTTTCGAGTCCATTTTTCGATAAGCCAAAGTTTGGGCTATATATATATTGAAAGTGATATTTTCTTTCAGAATATTAGCGTATTCAGTTCTAATTGATATATATATGAA
>JACEIK010006132.1:42443-52767 GCA_018107945.1 Datura stramonium
GTGTAAATAATCTTGGGAAAATGGCAATTTAATGCTTTTCATCCTTATAAATACCTCTTTCTAGAGTTCTTTCAAACCTCTAGACACTATTAATTCAACCCGATCAAATTTGGATTAATAGCTGCACTAATTTCTAGTTATTAGCTATTAATTAGGAGTGAGAATGTAATTTTGGCTATTTCTAGACCAATTTCACAATCTCTCATCCATACCCACCATTAAATTCTCTCCCAATACTCAATTCTTCTTTTGCAAGAAACAATCAAGTAAGAACAATTAGACCCACATCAACATCAATAGATCTTCAATTATAGATAGGAGAGAATCTAAAAGATTTACACTTAGTTAAACAATGTTGAGATACTCTAGCAATACCCACTCTAATTAAGCATTCATCATCACGCACCTCTAGTTAATGATTTAGCTACTCATAATTAAGAAATTCAAAAGCACATTTAATAATAAACTCATTGAAGTCAATAATAGGAGTAGAAAAATTAAATTCAACAAGAAGTCATCAACAATGGTAGTACCTTGCTATGAAGAAGAAAAAGAAGAAAAAGAAAATAGTTCTTTGAAATTCCACCAATCAAATTCTCCTTTTATTCTCTGCCAAGAGAATGTTCTAAAAGCTAAAGATCGAAATCTGATGAGTACACGTTACTTTTCTCTAGAATATATCCAAAAAATGGGGTATCTTCTATCTCTTTTTCTGTGCTGGATAATTTTACCCCTAATCAGCATTCTGGCATCAGTGGAAGTACCGACAGTTCGCCAGTTGCAATTCGCTGACCGCCGGCTACACTATCTGCGCCTTCAGTGAATTCCAGTAATCTTCGGCGGTCCCTTCGGCGTTTTGCCGATCTCCATCTGTGCACCATAGATTCTTTGCTCTTCAATCCATCAAGTTCAGGTGTCATTCCGTGACTGGACCGGCAAGTCGTCGGTGGGAACTCGTATTCTCCTATGGCTTTGTTTCCCAGAGGCAGTGTTTATCGGAGTTTCACCGGTCTTCTTCAGTGGAGCACCAAATTTCATCCCACTTCCTTCTTTTTACTCCATTTCTTGCTCTTTTCTTCACATTAGACATCTGCACACAACAAAGGCAAAAAGGCATAAAATTCACATAAACAACTCAAAAATTAAGCAAAAACTCAGACTTAAAAGCCTAATGAGTTGGTGAATTACCAACTCATCACAGGCCTACAATAACAAAACTCTACTACCACTATGACATCTACGAGCCTCTATGAACACAATAGTAATCAAATGATCGGGACAAGACCCCGAACTATCTATAACTCAAACACCTGGTAAGTCCAAAAGACTTGGAGCTTGCTGGCTCAGCTGGAACTCCACTAAGTGACCAAGAACTCAATCTACTTGCCGATCAACACCTCCAGGAATGAATGTAGCGCCACCAACTAGGGCGTCAGTATGGAGATGTACCGAGTATATAAGGCAGAAAAGATAACAAGATTCAGATTTCAAATCAACAGATATATGAGATAACAATAGGAAATTCAAACACATCAATAACAACATACTCAGGTAATCAAGAAAAAAAAATCTACCTAGCCCCCATAAGCTTGGCAAGTCCAACATAGTAAATTAAACAAACAAGTAACCCAAACAGTCGGCACCTACGCCAATATGCCTTACCTGTGACCTCCTATACCACACAGAGTCCATCCNTGAAATTATGAGGAAAAATGGGAGACTCGTCATATCCTACGCCAATATGCCTTACCTGTGACCTCCTATACCACACAGAGTCCATCCAACTGTCTTACCTGATTCAATCTCTAAGTCCCTCAACTGGCTCAGCTATCACCAACTGATATCTAGCATCCACAACTACAACAAAGGACAATACAAGGTAACAATATAATATACACATCAATTCATAACCATAGCCTTGCTGAAAATGGTCCCGGCCTTATAGGCATTCCCAATCGCAAGTATGACCTGCCAAAAATAGTCATGGCCTTATAGATCTTCACAATCAAGGTATTTCCTTGCCAAAATTAGTCACAGCCTTACAGGTCTTCTGGGATCACATACTCAACCTAGCCAAAAAACTGTCCTGGTCTTATAGGTCTCACCGAACCTCAAAAGCGGCATATAAGACACAATATACACAATCAACGGTTTCACATATATAACACAAGAGCAAACAACCCATATCTACCTACCCACGTCCACCAATTAACCACCTCAACATGGCACCCTTGCTATATACCTAGCCATCCATCTACGTGCCACAAGTCAACCTAGGGATTACACTCCTATCGAGTCTATCTCCAAACTTTACAAACAACTCCCAAGACATCATATTTAACTCCACTCAACAATATATATAGAATTACTTAAATCTATTCCCAACTTTCCAAACAAAAAATCCTAAATTCACTCCCAAGACGATCATAATTGCCCACACAAGTTTAGCGACCCGACCGTCGCCCTAAACCAAATATCTCTCCAACCTCTAATTTTAATATTCAATTTTTACACCAGTAGTTTCCTAGCCGTGCAAATAGCCCCAACTCAAGTGCTACAATCACAACATATTTTATATTTGACACCTAATAACGTCCCACCAACGTATGAAAGCCGAAAAATCTAATGCCCAATTTCATGGCCTCAATTGATGAGGTAAACACCACAACCCAATATCCCCCAAACAACAAGATTTTAATACATTTTTAGCAACCAAAAATAGTAAATTCGCACAATGAAAACGTGAGTACGATTTCAATGCAAAATCATGTCAAATGGAGAAAACGAAGGCCTTAACATACTTTGGATCCGATGAAATCCAACCTAGGCAAATCCTAAGATATCAACAACAATAATATGCTTCCTAAAGTAGTCCAAGCAACTGCCAAAATGCAGTCAATAAGGCTCAACATAGAAATGATGCAAATAGAGCTTATCCGATAAGATACCTACAAATTTGATGGTAGAAACTCTGAAACAACAACCTACCAGTTACGAACCAATAACAGAGCTAAGGAACTAAAAATCAATAGAGAAGAAAGCTTACCAAATAATTCAACATGAAGCAGCCGATAATGTTACACCCCGAAATTATTTTGGTGATTATTTGATGTTTGTATGCTATGTTAAGGGAAATACAGATTGTATATTGGTCATAGGTGAGGAGGTAAATGTGTATGAAGGAAAAAGAGAAGAGTATGTGAAGTTTATAAGTAAGGGTCAACTTTAAACAACCATATCTCTCAATTTATAATGAATTATGAGCTCCACAACCTATTAAATTAACAGTATTTGAGTCTAGTTTTCAGAACATCAAACTACTCATCAATTGGAGTTTGGAATAAAAGGTTATAGATATTTTATGTGGTACTGTCGAGCAGTGAGGTGGCAACTGCCCAAAAAAAGGGCCATTGCCCAAACCCCTTTATATTTTGAGTTTTGTATTGTGAAATCATTTTCATCTTTTCCAGAATTGATTTGCTTGTTTCCACTCTTATATCCTCTAAATTTACAAAAAATAATCAAGTCAAAGTGAAGAGGAAACATCAATTTAAATTCCATCAAATCACAAGACAAGTTAATAGTTCTTTTGCAAGGTGAAGGTGGTGTGTTTGTAGGCTGTTTTGCTGCATTTTGGACAGCCAAGGAGCTGCGTTTTCTGGCATCAAATTGAAGGAGAACCCTCCTCTTTTATCCAAGAACTACTTCAAGTAAAAGGGTAAGTGATTATAGCTACTAAACTTGTATGAAACCCTAGACAAAGCTAGGTGGTGGAAGCCTTGTGGGCTGCTATTTTGGTGACTATTTTTGGAGCTCATTTTGGCAGAAGTTTGAAGGAGGTTCACTACGTTTTAAAGCTGGTTTATACTTCCTATATGTATCCCTTTGAATAGGTATTGAATCCAAGAGAAAGGTAAGAATTTTACCATCTTTAAGCCTCTTAAATTACAAGCAAAAAGGCTGAAATTTGGCAGCTAAGTGAGCTGCCGATTGGACGGTTTCGAGCTGAGTTTTTACTCGATTTTTATAGGATTTTGGCAGTTTATTTGGCTGAAAATATACCTAATATTAAGGGGAAGAATTTTAGAAGATGTTAGGTAAGTTTACCTCTTTTTTCCCCCCTCAAAAGCTAGTGAAAACTGGTATCGAAAATAACTATAGTTGTTGATGTTGTTGTGAGCTATTTGTTGTTGTGACTGCCATTTGGTGAATTACTTTGGCTGAATTATGTGATAAAGATTAGGCTTTCTGTTTTACTATAAATTTAAGAGACTTAGAAGGTTAAAGGCTGGTAATTAAAGTAGGAAATTGGCTAAGGAAAGTTCGTTGGAAAAAAGGTATGTAAGATGCCCGTCCGTTGTTTCTTTTAAAGCACGATTCATGCGTTGTGAGCTGAATGAGCCAAACAACTTATCATGTGTGTTGAGACAGTATATCAAGATATATTTAAGCTTTAAGTTCCATTTTTGATTAAAGAGAAATGTTGAGACTATGTGCAGCCCAAAGAGGCACTTAAAGTGTAATGTTGTGCCGATTTGTTGTCGTAGTTGTACATCGAGTTGGAGACCCCTCAACGTAGGAATTGTTAGCTGGTCCTTTACATTATTTTATATTTTTTATGTTGATCATGTATTAGGTTCTGGTTACCTTATGAAATTATAAATTGAAGCTAAGGCGATGACATAAGGATAATGTACGCTAAGAATGAATGTTAAGTTAGTAAGGGTAAACAAGGGTAACAACATAGCGATTCCTTGATATGGTCACCTACCTTTATGTATATATGTTTTAAAATTCTTAAGTCTTAAAATAAATTCCATGACTCCTATTCCTTAAGCTATTGACAAGTTACCGAGTTACCGGGTGCTAAAGTAGTGAACATTGACGCTAAATATCCATAATTGAGTCTGAGTTCTCCCAGTTGAGTATAAGCTTTCTAAATTGAATCCAAGTATTCATGTGGAGTCCAAGTATTCAAAAGTTTAGTCTAAGTATCCAAAGTTGGTTCTAAGAACTCGTAAGCTAGGTCCAGTTTCATGTTCCTCAAGTATCATGTGACAAGTTATGTTTTATGTCCCCTTTCTGTTGGTTGCTAGGGGTGTTATGTTCAGTTGGTCCTCCAAGTTGGACCCATTATATAAGTCAGTTACTTTGCATTGTTCAGTTGGTCCTCTGAATTAGACCCGGTATCTGAGTCAAATATATATTGCATTGTTCAATTGCTCACTTGCATGATATGTATTTTGTTTAGTGCATGCCCTTTCTAGTTCGAGTATCATATGGATGAATGTGCAATGTTGCACGCCCGATTGTGCGAACGATGATATATGAAAATCCTGATCCAAGTGTCAGGTCGGCCGTATAAAGTCCTGGTCAAAGTATCAAGAAACTCTTAAAGTCCTAGTCCGAGTATCAGGCAACCATACTTAAATTCTGGTCCAAGTATCAGGTAGCCATTGAGTCGATTCTCATAAACTCTGGTCTAAGTATCGGAAGTGTTGGCATGTGAGTCAGTTATGTTATACTCATGCATAGAGTCTGCATATACGGTAGTCAATTGCAAAGTTATAGAGTATCTCTCTCTACCCCTATTTTTTGAGTTATGTTCAGCTGTTATGTTCCATTGTTTATGTTGATAGGTTCCAGAGTGTCAAGTTGTTGCTATTCCCTTCTCTGGTTCAGTTATCTTTGGCATTGGTTTATTTACATCTTTCAGTATTACATACCAGTGCATTTCTTTGTACTGACATCCCTTTGCTTGGGGACCCCTGCAATCATGCTGCAGGTGCAGATAGGAGCTCAAATCGACTGATACAATAGGAGCCGAGATCTAGCGAAGAGTTGGTATGCTCCTTTTTTTCAGGATCCCTATGTATGGGTAAGCCGGTATGCTCCTTTCTTTGAACTCAAAATTGGTCATTTTGAGTTTTTGATGTACATATGGGTAAGCCGGGGCCCTGTCCCGTGCATTCAGTATTGTTTACTCTTTTAGAGGATTTTGTGGACTAGTTGTACATTGGTTCAGTTTCAGCTTAGTTTTTGTCCAGGCTAGCCTTCCGCAGTTTATTTCAGTTTTCATCGCGGCCTTGTCGACATACTATCTTTGTTATGTTTGTTGAGACCTGGTCGGTCCATTTTTATGCTATGACTGACTATGGCAAGTGGCCCTGTTAGCCTAAGGGTTATAGTTCAGATGCTATATAGCTGATGTCTCGAGCACTTTAGAGTCGAGATCCAATCGCACTCTACCCTAGTTTTGGGGCATGACAGCTAACGACTTCGAAAGAGCCACCCAAAGATTTTAGCTTCTTGACATCAAGAATCATGTTGGAACATGTTCTCCACCTCCTACCACTCTAGGGACATGAATGAGGGAGCTTAAGAAGGGTTTCCACCAAAAAAGGTTTTAATAAAAATATAAAATGATATAAATAACAGACCAAAAACTAATATATAGAGATTAGGCCGCATAAGGCCTTCGCGTCGCATGGCCCATTATGGAGAAAGACAGGAGCGTTGCACAACTCAACTTAGGTTGGCTTCGGTCGGCTTAGTTTGTTCATTCAATGACTCGTCAACGTACTTAAAACCCTAGCCTTCTTTCGATGTACAACATGTAGCCACCAAACTAGGCTTGTACGCCTAAAACCTATTAATGAAATCACTCTAAAAGCATGAGTGTCTACATCCTTGCACTTTTAGAAAAATTCATCCTCTAATGTTACATACATGCACTATTCAATTTAAGCAATATTATAGCACGATACAGGCTCACACAATCACAGAACTCTTGGATGTACTACATACAACAGTTAACGACCCCCAAAAATTCCTAAGATTAGATCCTAGACATGAAGCAGCAAACTAGCAGAAAAAGACAAAACTCTGCAGAACAAATCATTTCACGATTCGTGGTGAGATGTCACGACTCAGACATGATCCATGGTAAGAAACCAAGATTCCCAGTCCTAGTCACAATGAGCCAATTGAAGACTGATCACTTCATATAATGACTCATATTTACTAGCCATGAGATGGAATTTAGAAAAGAGTCAAAGGCAGTGTTAGTGACCACGAGTCATTGTACGACTCATGGTATTACTTGACGAGTCATGGTATGAAGTCGTGGGGAGAAGAGAGAAGATCAGAGTTTGACCAACTGGAATCTAGTGACAACAAGGGGTCACCATGAGTCATGGTCCGTCATCACGAGTCATATGACGACTCGTTGTCACTGGACAGGCATATTTTACAAATGGGATCTCAGGGTTATTTTAGTACTTTTTCATATTTTAAGTATCTAAACCAGAATGTTTTGGGATTCTTAAGGGGTATATTTAAGGGTTTTATTAATTTAAACTCTTATTTCCTCTCCTAACAACATAAGATCAAGAATCATTAGCTCTCAAGTCATCAAGCAATCTAGGGATTCATCATCTTCTACCTAGGATTCTTCAATCTTGAGTTAAGAGTTCTTAATTACAGGTATGAAAGGTAACTTAAGTGAAGATTCCTATTCTTCCTCGTGCCTTACATCTATATAAGTGTTTATTGAGATAAAAGCTAGAGTTTTTGCCTAATTTTTGAATTAGTCTTCTTCCCTATATGTTGAAATGTTCATTGCAAAATTCTTCGTATCAAATTATATCTATTGTATCTCTTGGTTGTTGATCATTACGCTCTTGATGTTTATTTGATGATATCTCTTGAATTCTTGATTGATTTATGATGGTTCATGTCTCTTATCCCATGAATCCAATTGCATAAAAGTCATTATTTTTGGAAGCATTGTAATTGGAGATAAATGCATTGTTTTCATAAAGCTGAGTAGATTTTTAAGAGAGTTTTAATAAAGAGATTTTGAGAATGAAATTACTAGTTTATAACATTATTTTGAATAAAGCTAAAATAAAGTCTTATTTTTTAAAATCAAAGGTTTTGAGCATAGAGACTCACAAGTTTTCAAAGTATTGTGTTGAGTCAAGGCTCATGATTAAAGTACATAGATTTTGTGCCAGGGCTCAACAAGAGTTTTAAACATCTATTATATCTATAGATAAAGTGATTTATAAATGTCATGACCCGAGCATCAACCCCAGACCAAGACACGTGACCTAGAACCACGAATGGCTCCAAGCTAACCCATGACACATACATAACATATTCTGGAGCATAACTAGGCAAAAATAAATCATAAACGTAACATAAGTAGAAGACTGAACATGATAAAAAATATAAGCGTAGACAATAAGTCAACAATACTGAACCATCTAATACATATCTATCCGAAATGCCTCTAATCATATGATGAGCTGATGTGACAATACTCAATTAGCTCGCTATGTCTAAAACTGAAAGACATAGACATGAAACATAAAGTTGATAAGTGTCCTCCGAAGATGAGGACTCACCCAAACTGGTGCTAAACTAGACTTAATCAGAGTGGGAGCATTGCTAATGTTGGGGATGATTCTGATCACTCAAACTTATATCATGAGATGATATAACATAGAGTATGCGATCAGTACATAAAATGTAATGAGAATGTAGGATAAGTAAAACATAGTAGTAAAATCATAAAATAAGTTCATGAGTATAGGATAAACAAAGACATGAGAATAGGGTATATGCTAAAATCATGATGTCATAAACAAGAGTATTTCATCATAAGCAAAAGCGTAATGACCCAAGGTTTTGAAAGTAAAAATCATGTGTTTTAACATATTTGAAAACATAGGTAAAAGCTCGTAATCTGATCAATAGGTCAATCATACTATAAAACATGATATCATAGATCCTGCACATGCATAACTTAAAATACGAGGAACAGTGGTAGACTTTATCATAACCAACACCATCATGAATAAATACATAATGTCCCAACTATTTCGGTCAAGTGGGCAGAGCCGTCCTAAGCTTTACTAGGGAAAAGGACGATAGAGTCGTGATATCACTAATAAACATGAGCCCATAGCGTAAGGGAGACACTCTCAATTGGAGAGGACTTCTTAGGATAGGGGCAAGGGAGACACTCTCAACTGGCGAGGACCACTTATCCTACGTTGACACGTAGTTTTGAGACTTGGGTGCATTGAACCTCGGCGCACTCTGTGCTAGATACTACTCCCAAAACATGCACATTGCTCATAATCATAATCATGAAATATACTTGGTTTTACATGGGCTAGTTGAATATGTAAAAATCATAATTATACTTGTCAAATGTGAAGTAGCCATGAAAACGATTCTGCTGAGTCAGTCTTGATACATAAGCTTGAGATTCATGAAATTCAGCATACTTGAATAAATAGCCATATCTTAAAATAATAGATTCATAAACTTAGGGTTCATGAAATTCATGCATGCTTAAACAAATCATCATAACTTGAAATCATGGGTTCATAATTGGGTAAAATCATCATAAAATTAAAACATAGATTCATGAGAGATTCTTGTAGAAAATATGCAGCATAATCATAAATCATGGCTTGAATCATAAGAGAATCATAGAGTTTCATTCAATTTGATTTTAACCCTAGAAATTTGCCAATTTGAAGCTTGAACAGTAGAGATCACGAAATTGAACTTGAAAAGGGAATGAGGGTGGATGAAACCCCCTATTAATTATCCTACATACCTAGGTAGATGAATCCCTAACTTGTCTTAAAGACCTAGAGTTTCATTCAACTTGGGTTTAACCCGAGAAATTTGCCAATTTGAAGCTTGAAAAGTAGAGATCATGAAATTGAACTTGAAAAGGGCATGAGGGTGGATGGAATCCCCTATTCATAATCCTAGATACCTAGGTAGATGAATCCCTAACTAGTCTTGAAGACCCAAGAGAAATTGAGATGAAGGAGGTGAGGAACCCTAGCTTGCCTTGAGAGGGGAAATTCAATCTACGGATGGTTTGAAGAGAATGAGGATTTAGGCTAGGTTAAAACCTTTAATATGACCTTTAGGAAGCCTAAAACGATGTCACTTAGGAGTTAAAAATATAGGAGTTTACCAAAATACCCCTGAACTGCCGAAATAAATCTAAAACTTGACAGAACCAATGACCAAAAGGACAGGTCGTTGGTCCATTGGATGACCCGTGGTATCTATCCATTAGTTCTTTCCCTATCTTGGAATCATTCTCTGAACCTACCAACGACTAGAAATAATGACCGGTACAATCAAACGACGTGTCATATAATCCACTCTTTGATTGTGGATTATTTTTAGCATTTTTCAGAAGCCCAATACAGCAGCCAAACCAACGAACCATTGATCCCTGGTACAACTTGTCACGCCCCGCCCTGGGGGGTATGACTGGCACCTG
>JACEIK010006132.1:61579-96261 GCA_018107945.1 Datura stramonium
ACAACACTATTCTGAAAGACAACGTTACTTTCGATATATTTATAGCCTAAACTTAGGCTTATCGAAAGACGGTCGAAAACTTGCTATTTTTCAGAAGTCCGGAATGGAGAAGTATTCACTTTACGGCTAGGAGCACATAGACACTAGTTTGGAGCAATTCTACTTACCTTAGTCCGGTAGCTCGACGATTCATCGACCGAATTTCGCGAAACAAAATCCGTAGGAATGCTCCCTGCTGCTAAATACCTTGGTACCTGAGGTTAATTTAAGTTTGGACTACGTTTGACAGCGTAATCGAACGATAATATATTACCTCCTTCGTCTTCTCTCTGTCTCTTACGAATTCTGAAAATATCAAATGATATATGTAACTTAAAAACCGAAGTGGGGCTTATATATAATAGACACTATAAATTGCATTCAGGGAATGCGATTTATAAGTCACATTCCTGGAATGCGATTTTATAAGTCGCATTTTTCCTTGCGACGCGCCGACTTGGCGCTTGTCCGCTCTTTCCCCGGGCCTTTTTCTAGCATGTATGACTTTCAAATACTCTTTACCAACACGTGAATAGGCCATCTATGTGCCGGAAATTTACGGGGTGTAACACAACTCATCCTGTGGGTCATTGAATTGACTGGTCCCAGTTTCCCTGTTGGTTTTGGCTACAAGTCTCAAATATGATCTTAGGGACCTTTTGGGGTATTACAATAAAAGATATTTTCAGCTGCCTCGGATGGGTATATTTATATGAGCATAGTTTTGGGAGGATTATTTAGCACCGAGTTGGGTAAAGAGTTCTGATAACTCGTAAGCCCCAGAACTACGTAGCCAGTGTAGAATAAGATCGTGCCATTGGGTTCAGGTGACTCCTCAGACAATCCCTAGTAGGACTTATTTTGGATCCATAAATAATGATCACCCTCTGCCTTGACAAGGCTTTGGATGACTCTGCCAACTTGAGCGAGATAGTTGGGATCATGTGCTCATTCATGATGGTGTCAGTCATGAGAAGCTCCCCAACTAAAGATATACATTACTTGTACATGTATTTATAGAGATGACTTTGATGCATGAGTTTTATTGCATAAATTGTTTTACACATTGATTATATTATGTTCTATGCATCTTGCATAGTTTCAATTTCAGTCATGTTTATTCAGTCAGTTTATTTCAATTCAGATATTCTTGCTACCTATTCTTCCATTCAACCATTTTACATATCATATATTCCATGTACTAATGTCAATTGGTGCTGTATCTTATTATGATGTAGATTCAGGTAGACAGGATCAATAACAGACACTTCATTAGGATTTCACTTCATTCGGCTTTGGTGAGGCTTCTTACATTCGAAGAGTCCCAGTCTTATTGAGTTATTTTATTTTATAGATCTTAAAGTAGCCATGGGACCCGACACCTATCTTTCAGTTATTGAAGGCTTCATAGATTAGTTAGAGTTGAGTAAAAAATGTTTCTTTTTAACATTGATTTTATTTATAGTTAATAAATCTTATTTTATTATATTGAGCTCCCACAGTTTTAGCTTTCACATTATTTTATTACATTCTCATCTAGTAGTAAGATAGGCCAAGGGTTCCCTTGGATCACTAGTTGGTTTGAATACCGGCCTTGTCTAGGGTATATACTTGGGGCATAACACACTTGGTTTAAAGCTTTTGGTTCGAAGAGTTCTATGATGTCTATGAAGTTGCGTCTAGTAGTATTTTTCTTATAGGTGTGAAGCACACCCCATCTACAATAGGAGACTACAAGGCATTAGGAAATACTTCCCTTCTTTCATACTCTAGATCATGTAATGGACTTTAACTCTATAAATACTTTCTCCTAACTCGCGCATTCAAGTATTTCAGATCATGCCTCTGAAACATTCTGCTAGCTAGAGGAATGCAACTAATCTGCCTCCACAGACCAGGATTGCAGACCTGGAATGATCCACACAGCTTGGTTCAGGGATCTAGTGCTAGAGCCCAGGATGCACCGACTACTAGTGAGAGGGTTCCAGAGACACTAGTTTCTCAGCCTTCTATCATTGGTACGTTAGAGGCAGAGTTTGGAGAAGCTATTCAGATGCTCACTCAGTTGGTGGCTACTCAGTCAGGCTATCAAAACTCAGCACCAAATAGTTTCAGTTCTTATGATTCAGGAGCGTCTAGGATTAGAGAGTTCTTAAGGATGAATTCTCCAGTATTCACAGGGTCTAAGGTTTATGAGGACCCCCACAACTTTATTGATGAGATCTGGAAGATTTTTAAGGCAATGCATGCGATAGAGACAGAGGGAGTTGTGTTTTCTTCTTATCAGCTCAAAGATGTGGCTAATGAATGGTATGATCAGTTAGAGAAGGGATGAGGTAAGAATGCAACCCCAACAAATTGGGATAGTTTCAAGGAAGCATTCTTGAACCACTTCTTCCCTTAAGAGCTAAGAGAGGCGAAGGAGGAAGATTTTGTGAACTTGAGGCAAGGCACTATGAGTGTGAAAGAGTATAGCCTTAAGTTCATCCAGCTATCTGGATATGCTCCGTAGATGGTACCGAATATGAGGGCAAGAATGAGGATATTTGTATTTGGACAGGGCAAGTACATAAAGAAGGAATGCAAGGGCTCTCTATCTATCAGGGGCATGGATATCTTTAGACTTATGGTGTATTCCTAGTAGCTGGATGAAGATAAGCAGAAGGATAGAGAGGAGCACTAGAGTAAGAGGGCTAACTTAGAAGGCAATGAGACCACTAGTAGAGGAATGAAAATGGAAACAGGTCCTTCTTAAGGAAAAGGTCATCTAGACCTGTACATTCAGTTGCTAATGCTCCCGCACAAGTAATAAGAATGAATAGATTTCTTAGATGCAAAGTAATGCAATTCAAGGAACCCCTCAACACCCACCTTGTGGCAAGTGTGGCAGGGCTCACTTGGGTGAGTGCCATTCGGGTTGAGTGGGATGTTATGGATGCGGCCAACAAGCCATTTTCTGAGAGATTGTCCATCACAACAGGATAATAGCAGTAATAGAGCCCATAATACTCCCTAAGCTGGTAGAGTTTCCAGAAAGGGCACTATTTTAGGGATAGGCGGAGTTTAGAACCATTTGTATGATATGTCTTGCCGCCAAAATTAGGAGAACTCCTTGGATGTTGTCATTGGTATGTTAAAAGTCTTTTCTGTTGATGTGCAGGCTTTTCTTGATCCATGTGCTACTTTATGTTTTGCGACTCCCTGTGTAGCTGTTAAGTTTAGGATTTCCCTAAAACAACTCTTAGAGCCTTTCAGTGTTTCTACTCCGGTAGGTGAGTCAATATTAGCTAAGAGAATCTATTGAGATTGTACAGTTTCAGTCCATCATAAAGACACCACAACTGATCTAGTAGAGTTAGACATAGTGGATTTTGATGTCATACTAGGCATGGATTGGTTGTATTCTGGTTATGCCATAGTTAATTATAGGACCTGAGTAATAGAGTTTCAATTTTCATATGAGCCAGTCCTAGTTTAGGAAGGTAGGCCCGTCATGCCTAAGGGTCGTTTCATCTCATACCTTAAGGATAAAAGTTAATCTCTAAGAGGTAAATCTATCATTTAGTTAGAGTGAGAGACTCTAATGTTGGGACACCATTCCTTTAGTTAGTCCCAGTCGTGAATAAGTTTTCAAAGGTCTTTCCAGATAATCTTCTTGGAGTCCCTCCAAATAGGGAAATAGATTTCGAAAAAGATATCCTTCTTAATACTAAGCCATCTCTATTTTGCCATATTGAATGGCTCCAGCCAAGCTAAAAGAGTTAAAAGAACAACTAAAAGATCTTGTAGATAAGTGTTTCATTCACCCTAGTATTTCCCCTTGGAGTGCTCCAGTTCTCTTCGTGCATAAGAAAGATGGTACCCTTATAATGTGTAATGATTACCGATAATTGAACAAAGTCACCATCAAGAATAAGTATCCCCTTCCTGGAATTGATGACTTGCTCGACCAACTTCAAGGTGCTATTTGTTTCTCAAAGATAGACCTCAGATCGGGCTATTATCAGTTGAAGGTTAGGGAAATCAATATTCCCAAGACAGCATTTAGGACCCGCTACAGTCATTTTGAGTTTATTGTTATGTATTTTGGTTTGACTAATGCTCCTACAACATTCATGGATCTCATGAATAGAGTGTTTAAGCAGTATTTAGACATGTTTGTTATTATGTTCATTGATAACATCTTGGCTTACTCCAAGAGTGAAGAGGAGCATGCTAGTCATCTCAAAATAGTACTACAGACACTCGAGGATCGCGAGTGATCATATACCCTGGATGCGACAGGACATAGAACCATGAAAGGCTCCAAGCTAACCTGTGGTATATGCATAACATAAGCATAAGCATGAACTAAGTAGAATAAAACATAAATTATAACACGAGCGAAAGTATAAGATACCATAAAAGTACAAATGGAAACAACATGCCAACACCACTGAGCATCTATATATCATAGTTTGAGAAGCCTTTAAAACATAGGACGAGCTGATGGGACAAGTCCCTAACTATATTTTCTAAATCTGTAACTAA
The DNA here is from genome assembly GCA_018107945.1 of Datura stramonium. Lineage (NCBI taxonomy): Eukaryota > Viridiplantae > Streptophyta > Magnoliopsida > Solanales > Solanaceae > Datura > Datura stramonium. Next base: position 66,149 of record JACEIK010006132.1, read on the forward strand.
AAAGACATAAAAGGGACATAAGCTAAAAACTGACATCCTCGGATGATGAGGACTCACCAAAATTATGATGAATCAAGAGCAAGATCAAATCTAGCGACAGGACTGAGATTGATCACATGAACCTATATCATGAGATGATATAGCACAAAATTATGCAATCAGTACTTTGAATATACCGAGTATGCAAGGTAAGTAAAATATGGTAGCAAAATGATATTATGAAATCATGAGTATAAGATGATCTAAAACATGAGTTTTTGATCATAAACTGAGTATAATAACTCAAGGGTTTTAAAGCTGAATCATAAAGCTGGACATGACTGAAATCATAGTAAAATCTCATAATGTGTATATTGAGACAAAATATCATAATTCATAATATTATGAGGCATATACATGAACATGTGTAGAAAATCAAGAACATTGAGAGATTCTTATAACCGACATACTCCAAGTGAGCATACATGGAGCCCAGCTTGTAACCCTATCTGGGAGGTGTGTTCATACCTTGCCAAGGGTAAGAACTATGAAGGCGTGATATCACTCATGGGCCCATTTAAGCATGGGAGACACTCTTAAGGAGGACCCTATCATGGCTACGATGGCACGTAATTTTGAGACCTGAGTGCGCTGGAACCCCGACCTACTTGGTGTTAAATACTACTCCTAAAACATACATAGTGCTCATATGATAATCATAAAACATGTTTGGTTTTGCATGAGCTAGTTAAAATTGTGAAATTTCATTAACTTGCTTGACATATGTGAACTAGCCATGAAAATAATGCTGAAGATTCAACCATGATACATAATCTTGAGATTCATGAAATTCATACATAATTGAGTAAATCATCATAACTTGAAACTATAGATTCATAAGAGTTTTTCCTAGAAATCTTGTAATTATAATCATAAAACATAAAATTGAATTATGAGGGAAATAAATTTCATAAGAGTTCACAGGGTTTTCAACAAAAAGGGTCTAACTAGAAATTTATAAAAATCATAATTGGAGACTTGAAGAAATTAAAATCATGTAATTGATCTAGGGATTGGGCATGAGGATGAAAGAAATCCCCCATTCATGACCCCACATACCTGGGCTTTGATAAAATCTTGCTTAGACTTGAGACCCAAGAGAGTTGAGAAGAAGAACAACCGTAGTTGATTTAGAGTCTGGAGAGGTTTGATCTTCAATATAATGTATTTGGGAGAAAAATGAGAGTTTAGGCTTAGTAAAACCCTTAAATACTCCCCTTAGGAAACCTAAAACGACATGATTTAGGAGTTAAAAGCATAGGAAGTTATGGAACTACCCCTAGAATTTCACACTTAAAATTTCCCATCCAGTGGCCACGACTCATACCACGGTGGTGGTGACCCCTCGGGTCACTAGAGCCCTGTTGGTTGGCCTCTAGATCTCTTCCTATGGATGGATTGTACATCTCTACCATAATACTACAATTTGTTACATGCTGTCGTACTTTCCAAGCCATACTGGTTATTCTCAAAACCTCATCCTACAGAAGGCCTACCACGACCCCTACCAACATAGTCTGATCTGTAGGTTCCTCTCGTGGTACTTGGACTATTCTTGGTTATTCTTTGAACCTCTTACCACGAACACTCACCACGACTCATATCGGTATACCACAGGCCGTACCATGGCTCGTCGTTACTGAAAAATTTCTAGACATTCTCTAAATATCTTGGTATGATCACTTACTACNCGAATAGCACTCCGACCTACCCATAACCGCATCTCAAAACTCAAGCCACAGGCCGTACCATGGCTCGTCGTTACTGAAAAATTTCTAGACATTCTCTAAATATCTTGGTATGATCACTTACTACAGACCTTACTACATACCACGACTCGTGGTACAATCCATCCTAAGGCAAAAGTTCAAGTTTTTCTGATGGTTTCAACTACAAGTCTAGAGTATGATCTTAGAAACTTTTGGGGTATTACAATTATTTGCAAAGTTCTCTAAGTGTGAATTTTGGCTGAAGTCAGTGGCTTTCTTAGGCCACATAGTTTTTAGTGAGGTATCTAGGTTGCTCTCAAAAGATTGAGGCAGTAAAGAGTGGGCCCAGACCCACAACCCCAACTGACATCAAAAGTTTCTTGGGTTTAGCTGGTTACTATAGAAGGTTTGTAGAAGGATTTTCAACTATTGCTGCTTCGCTGACTAAGTTTACTTAGAAGAACAACAAATTTCAATGATCTACAGCTTGTGAGAAAAGCTTTCAAGAATTGAAGATTCATTTGACTACTGCTCTAGTGTTCACCCTACTAGAGAGTACATATGACTTTGTTTTATACTGTGATGCATTTAGAGTAGGCATCGATTGTGTATTAATGCAGAATGATAAGGTTATAGCTTATGACTCCAGATAACTTAAAGTCCATGAGAAGAATTATCCGACTCATGACCTCGAGTTGGAGCAATAGTATTTGCATTAAAGATTTGGTGCATTATCTCTATGGTGTGCATGTTGAGGTGTTCATAGATCCTAAGATCCATAATATATGTTTAGCCAAAAAGATGTTGAATCTCAAGAAGAGAAGGTGGCTTGAGTTTCTTAAAGATTATGACATGAGTATACTATCCAGGTAAGGCTAATATAGTTGCTGATGCTCGTAGCAGGCTATCTATGAGAAGTACAACTCATGTAGAGGAGGAAAAGAGAGAGTTTGCAAAGGATGTGCATAGACTCTCACGCTTGGGAGTTCACCTTCTAAACTCCGAAAGAGGTAGTGTGCTTGTTCAAAATGGGTTGAGTCATCTCTAGTGGTAGAAGTTAAGGAAAAGCAGGACAGAGATCCTCTCTTGCTTCAGTTAAAGAAAGATGTCCACAAGTAGAAGGTATTGGTTTTTGCATAAGGGGGAGATTGTGTCCTAAGGTATCAAGAAAGATTATGTGTCTTGAATGTAGATGGTCTCAAAGATAGGATCATAGTAGAAGTGTACAACTCCAGGTTTTCAATTCACCCAAGTTCTACCAAGATGTACCACAACATGAGGAAAGTCTATTGGTGAAATGGTATGACGAGAGACATTGCAAACTTTGTGGCTAGATGCTCGAATTGCCAATAGGTTAAAATCAAGCACCAAAGTCCATGTGGTGTGGCCCAGGATATAGCAATCCCTAAATAGAAGAGGGAGATGATCAATATAGACTTAACCACCGGTCTACCGAAGTCACATAGGCAACATGGATCTATTTGGGTGATTGTAAATCGAATGACCAAGTCAGTTCATTTCTTACTAGTTAACATTATGAATTTTTACGAGGACTATGCCATATTGTATCTACCCGACAGATAGTCATACTTCATGGGATTCCATTATCTATCATTCAGATAGGGGCACACAGTTTACGGCTCAGTTTTGGAAGTCATTTAAGAGAGGTTTGGGTTTGAATGTGAACCATAGTACAACTTTTCATCCACAGACAGATGGTCAAGCAGAGTGGACTATTCAGACATTGGAGGATATGTTGAGGGCATGTGTTATTGATATCAAAGGGAATTGATATGAACATTTACCTCTTATTAACTTTTGTATATAATTATATTTATCTTTTCAGTATTTAGATGGCTCTTTGTGAGGCTCTTTATGGGCGGAGGTGTAGATCTCTGATTGGTTGGTTTGAAGTTGGCAAAGCAGAGTTTATAGGATCAAATTTAGTGCAACAAGCCATTGAGAAGGTTAATATCATATAGGAAAGTTTGAAGAGTGCATAGAGTCGCCAAAAGTCTTATACAGATATGGGGCGTAGAGACTTGGAGTTTGCGGTAGATGATTGGTTTACTTATAGGTTTCACCCATGAAGGGTGTCATGATATTTGGAAAGAAAGGGAAGCTTAGTCCCTATTATATTGATCCATATCGAATTTCAAAAAGAGTTGGCAAGGTAGTTTGTGGGTTGGAGCTGCCAATCAAACTATCATCAGTCCATTTAGTTTTCCACATCTCTATGCTAAAGAAGTGTGTGGGAGACCCCTCACTCATTGTCCCTATGGAGAGTGTGGGAGTTAAGGATAACTTTTCATATGAGGAAGTTCTAGTTGAGATTCTAGATCGTCAGGTTCATAAGCTAAGGAATAAAGAAGTCACTTCTCTGATAGTGTTATGGAGGAATCGACTAGTTGAGGGAGCTACTTGGGAAGTTGAATCAGATATGATGGACATGTATCCTCATCTATTCCCTCCTAGTCCAGAATCATCTTGAGGTAACAGTCTCCTCTCATAGTACTCTTATCAATTTCATGTTCCATAAGTGGTGGTTGGAATCCTTAGTATGATTGCATGTTCCATTAATTCACTTAAGTTTAGTTTAATTACTTCCAGTTAGATCACCTATCAGTCCAATTTAGGCTTCATTTGAGGATGACTAATCCCAAGGGGGAGATGATGTAATGCTCCCCAAAAGTCTCTAAGATAGATCCTAGACATGAAGCAGAAAACTAGCAGAAAAGCACAAAACTCCACAGAACGGATCATATCACGATTCATGGTGAGATGTAACGACTCGTGACATGATACGTGGTACGTAACCGAGGTCCCCAGTCCTAGTCATAATGATCCATGTGAAAACTCATTAACGATCTGTGAGATGGAATTCAGAGAAGAGTCAAAGGCAGTGTCAGTGACCACGAGTCATTGTATGACTCATGATATCACTTGATAAGTCATGGTATAAACTCATGGGGAGAAGATTAGAGACTGACAAACTAGACTCCAATGACTATTAAGGGTCACCACGAGTCATATTTAGCCATCACGAGTCGTATGATTACTCGTCGTCACTGAACGCACAGATTTCATAGACGGGATCTCTGGGTTATTTTAGTAATTTCCATATTTTACGTACCAAAACTAGAATGTTTTGGGATTCATAAGGGGTATATTTAAGGGGTTTATTAGTCTAAAATCTTATTCTCTCTCCTAACAACGTAAGATCAAGAATCATTAGCTCTCAAGTCATTAAGCAAGCTAGGGATTCATCATATTCTACCTAGGGTTCTTCAAACTTGAGTTTAGAGTTCTTTATTCCTGGTATGTAAGGCTAACTTAAGTGAGGATTTCTATGAGTTCATTAAGATTAAAGCTAGGGTTTTTTCCCAATTCTTGAATTAGTCTTCTTCCCTATATGTTGAATTGTTCATTGTCGAATTCTTCATATCGAATTATATCTATTGTATCTCTTGGTTGTTGATCATTACTCTCTTGATGTTTATTTGATGATATATCTTGAATTCATGATTGATTTATGATGGTTCATATCTCTTATCCCATGAACCTAATTGCATAAATGTCATTGTTTTTGAAAGTATTCTAATTGGAGATAAATGCATTATTTTCATAAAGTTGAGTAGATTTTAAGAGTGTTTTCACAATGAGATTTTGAGAATGAATGTTTTCAAGAAAGATAAAGTAAAGTCTTAGTTTTGAAAATCAAAGGTTTGAGCATAGAAGCTCACAAGTTTTCAAAGTATAGTTTTGAGCCAAGGCTCATGATTAAAGTATAGAGATTTTGTGCCGAAGCTCAACAAGAGTTTTTAAAAATCTATTATATCTATAGTTAAAGTGCTTTATAAAAGATGTTTTCAGCTACCTCAGATAGGTATATTTATTTGAGAATAGTTCCGGGAGGATTATTTAGCATTGAGTTGGGTGAAGTGTTCAGATAACTCATAAGCCCAAGAACTACATGGCTAGCGTAGGATAGGATTATGTCATTGGTTCGGGTGACTCCTCCAACAATCCATCTTAAGGACTTTAATTTGGATGCACACATAGTGATCGTCCTCTGCCCTGACAAGGCTTTGGATGGCTCTGCCTACTTGAGTGAGATAGTTGGGAGTCATGTGCTCATTGATAATGATGTCGATTATGAGAAACTCCCCAACTAAAGATATACATTACTTGTACATATATTTACAGAGATGACTTTGATGCATGAGTTTTATTGCATAAATTATTTTACACATTGGTCATATTGTGTTTTATGCATCATACATAGTTCCAATTTAAGTCATGTTTATTCATTCATTTTATTTCAGTTAAGATATTCTTTCTACCTGTTGTTTCATTCATCCATTTTACTTATCGTATATTCCATGTACTGACATTAATTGGCACTGCATCTTATTATGATGCAGAATCAGGTATACAAGATTAGTAGCAGATGCTTCATTAGGATCTCACTTCATTCAACTTTGGTGAGGCTTCTTACATTCGAAGAGTCCCAATCTTATTGAGTTATTTTATTTTATAGAGCAAGGTAGCCGTGGGACCTGACACTTATCTTTCAATTATTGGAGGCTTCATAGATCAGTTAGAGTTGAGTCCAAAATATTTCCTTTTAACATTGATTTTAGCTATAGTTAATAAATCTTATTTTATTATATTGAGCTTACATAGTTTTAGTCTCCGCATTATCTTACTGCATTCTCATCTAGTAGTAAACTAGGCCAAGGGTTCTCTTGGATCACTAGGTGGTCTGAGTATTGACTCTATCCAACGTATAGACTCAAGGTGTGATAAACTTGGTATTAGAGCTTTTGGTTCGAAGAGTCCTAGGATGTCTATTAAGCTGCGTCTATTAGTGTTCTTCTTATAGGTGTGAAGCATACCACATCTGAGTATAGCATGGATCACTAGGTGGTCTGAGTGTCGACCATGCCAAGGTATGGACTCGGGGAATGACACAACATCCAAACAACGACCTTGCACCATGCCAAGGTGTGACACAACTATAATCATAATTAAGATAAGGGTCTTACCTACTGCCACGTGTAGCCACTGGCCGACTATAATCCATTAAGGTACAAGCATTCCCTACATAGGTCAGCAAATATGAGTCTAGACACGACTTTTACGACATATGACTTCTTGCATGATTTTGATCAAAAGAGAAGAGTAACAATCATAAATGTCCTGTAGCCTCCTGTTTATAAGTACACTGTGCAAAGCACATATAAACAAGACTCTAATAGACATGGATGATAGACTCCCTATGACATGAACCGCTCTGATACCATATTTTTCACACCCTAAATTTGGGGAGGTGTGAGTGACGCGATGACGTAGTTGACCAGGGAACCTTGCAAAAATTCCAACTACAATTGGCGGGCGGCAAAGTTGGTATCACAATAACTATAACAATAGAGTAGACGAGTAGTCTACAACAAGCTAGTTCATAGACTAAGCAAAATATAACCATAATAAACTAATGAGGCCCTAGAATAAAATATAACTTTTGTACAAAAATGGCCCTTTAGGCCTTCAATAAAAAAAACTCCAATCACAACGAGCATCTATGAGCCTCTATGAAACAGTAATCAAATAATTAGGACAAGGCCTCGAACTATCCCTAACTCAAACGCTTGGCAGCTCGGAAGACTTGGAGCTTACTCACTCAATTGAAAATCTACCTAGCAACCAATAACTCAATCTACACTTACGATTGCATCTATAGGTGTGAGATACAGCGCCCTAACTAGGGTGTCGGTATGGAGATGTACAGTATATAAGGAAGAAACGATAAGAAGATTTAGGGTTTCAAATCAACAAATATATGAGATAACAATAGGAGATTCAAAGGAATCAATAGCCAGGAATACTCGAGTAATCAAGAAAAAAATCTACCTAGTCCTCATAAGCCTAGCAAGTCAGCACGGCCAAAAAATGAACAAGTAACCCAAACAATCAATACCTAGCCGATATACCTCACGCGGCCTCATGCCCACCACGAGTCCATCTAACCATCTTACTTGATTCAATCTCTAGGTCCCTTAATGTACAGCTATCACCAGCGATATCTAGCATCACAACTATAAGACAAAGGACATTACAAGGCAACAATATTATATACACATCAATTCATAACCATAGCCTTGTAAAAAATCGGCGTAATGCTTATTGGCACATTCCCAATTGTTAATATAACCTTGCCAAAAATAGTCACGGCCCCTTCACGAGGTCTTCTCGGATCACGGGCTCAACATAGCCAAAAATTGTCCGCGGCCCCTTCTGATCTCCCGAGCCTCAAAGAGACATACAAAACACAAGATACACAATCAATGATTCCATATGACACAAGATCAATGTATTTTTGGAAAATTTTTGGTAATTGTTTGATGTTTGTGTATGCTATGTTAAGGGGAAGTACGGGTTGTATATTTTCCGTAGATGACAGGGAAATGTGTACGAACGGAAAACCGAAGAGTATGTGAAGATTATAAGTAAGTGTCAACTTTAAATAACCATATCTCCTAGTATATAATGAATTAGAAGCCCCACGACCTATCAAGTTAAGGTTTACGAGTCTAGTTTCAGAACATCAAACTTCGTCAATCGAGTTTGGAATAAAATGTTATAGGCATTTACGGTAGCACTATCAAGCGGTGGCTGATGCCGCCCTAAAAATGGCCACCGCCCAAACACCTTTAAATTTTAAGTTTTGGTTATGAAATCATTTTCAAATTTTCCCAGTTTGAGGTGGCACCCTCTGAAATCCTCTCTCTTTTCAGTAGCAAAGCCTTATAAACGAGGAAATCCCTCAAGAAAACACCATCAAAACTCAAGCAAGGGGGTGAGTGGAGTGAAGGCAACATTGCGGTGAAGTTGTTGCTGCCTTGTAGCTTCGTTTTAGCAGTGTTGTTGCTGCGTGTTTGGATATTTTGAGCTAATGTTATACTCCATCTTAGTAGAATTGTTCATAAGAAATAGTAAGTCACTTCCCTCTTTTGAAATCTCTAATAAGTGTATGAATTTTTGAAGGAAAACTAGAAGAAAGTTATGGTTTGTATGTTGATTTATTGTAGTTGTTGTCTTTGTTATTTCTTTGCGTTTTGGGAAGCAAGATTGCTGAGTTATTGGGAAGTGATTTGGAAGAATACTTCTATTATATCAACAATATTCTCATTCAAGGGTAAGTGTTTCCTAATTGCTTAACTCCTAAAAATCCTAGCTAAAGGTTTAGAAGTTGGACGTTATGTTGAAATTTGTCGTTGTTGGTATGTTGTTGTTGAAGTTATTGCTCGTTTTTGAAGGTTGGAGCTAGCTGTGTTTTCTGAGAATATGCTTTATATTTGTGGGAGGTTTTCATGAGAAAAGTGAGGTAATTTCCTACCTCTATTTTCCCCCAAAGTTGTAGAAACAAGTTGAAATAAGAAATGCTAAGTGTTGCCTTATTTGTTGTGTTGTAGGTAACTATTGATGTAACATTTTGGCTGGATAAATTGGATTGAAACAGCCTTTTCATAGTGATAAACTCAAGTAATTTAAGGGGATAAAGTTCTGGTTGTTGAAAAAAATGACATAAGAAGCTCGCCAAAAGGTATGTAAGGCGCTCTTTGTCTCTTGATTTTCAAGCGGAATTCATGCGGATTGTCAGACTTGTTCCTGCACGTACTTGAGCTTACGCGGCGCTTATTATGGTTCTTCCCAGTTGTTAGAATTACTTGGTATTATGTTATGTATTTTCTAAAGAGTTTGGAACACATGAATGTAAAGCGGAGAGGGCAATTGCATTCGATTATGGTCATAGTTGTAAATTGATTAAGTCGGCATGGGCACTATGGTGGTATTTTACATTAAATTATGTGTTTGTGGGTTCAAAGTTGTTTCACATTATGGTTGCTAAGGGGTGGTAAACATGGCAAGAACTGGCGGCTACAAGACGAGCTGTGGTTGATGGTTTAAACTCAATAAGGGATTAAGGGTAACGAAATGGAATTTCCTACAAGAGTTACCTACCTATTATATTCATGTTTTAAGGTGCGTATGGCCATGAGAAGCTATCGATCCTCTCCCTTAATCTAAGAGACTAATTAATACATTTCTTAATTAATTGATACGTCAAACTGGAAAATGAACTTTGAATGGATAAACTGTTGATATTTCTATGGGACCATTTTTATTGGCGGTTTATGCACAATATCTTGATATTAACATGTTAGACGAAATCATAATATATATGTTTATGCTTACATTCAAATTATGCGCTAAGTGGCAAGTTGCCTTTAGAAAGTCGCTATATGTTTATTAGAGCTCTAGAGTTATGTAGTCCTCTGAGAATTTCATGCTTTAAGTAGTCACGTCGCATGTTCTTTGAAAGTTGTAGATGTGTGAAATTAACCTAAGTGTAAAAGTTGGCGCTAGTAGCAAAGGAGAGATAAGAGTAAACGTTAGACCTTTTAAGGTAATATGTGAGGTATATACATACATCGGTAGTTGATTTCAAGAACCTTTGAGCGACGTTAGAATATGAGCAAGACGAGTTTAAGAGACAAGGTTGGCAATTAGGTAAGAAGGTAAGTGCGTAAGAATTGTTGGAATAGTGAACACATTAGTAAATAATTAGAGTAGAGATAGCAGTGACATTTGGAAAGAATTTAGATGAATCAAAAGTAAAGCTAAAGGTTGTTAAATTTGATGATAAGTGTTACGTTGTTAATGAATTAGGCAAATAGCTAGCAAGATTTACCTGTTCTAAAGGCGTTTAGAAAAAGAGTTATAAATAAAGTTGTTTTATATTCAGTTGTGTTAAGCTAATGAAAGGCAGTAAAGTGTTAACTCCTTAATAAATAATTAGAATCGAATATTTTGAGATAGTGACTCAAGTTAAAGAGAAGTTCTTCATTGTACTTTTAAATAATTATCTTTGATATTTGTTCTAAGAGTTGGATTAACATTTTCTACCTTACCTTACTTACATACACACCACCAAGTTTTTAGGATTTTATTTTTCTTGGAAGTTTCTAAATTGTTGATAATGCTGCTAAGCTTTTTCTAACCTCCATATATTGCAATATTTCATGAGCTTTTCTACATTGTCTGGCTTTGACTATAAGTCTTTATTTATCTTAAGGCAACCCTAGGCAGGTTGCCTAGCATTTGTATATTAAAAAAAAAAGGCTCCAGGTTTGAGATACACAAGTTATGTCTTCTTTGTTCATAAGTTACCTCGAGATGTGATATCATGTGCAATGAATGAGGTATACTCACAATTCTTGGTATGAAAGTATGAAAGTCAAGAGTAATTATAAGCCACGAAATGAATGCTAAGATTGTTAATAGAGAAAATGTTAAGGTTAGTGATTGCTCTCTTCTCCTCGTGTTAGAATTGCTAGGAGATGTTTAAAATCATGAACGTGAGTCTACACATGTCCTTTATGATATTACGAGTTCACAGGAACTTCCTAGAATTCATTCACATCATATGTATCTATTTAAGTGCTAAATGAAAGAGCTATATGTGTATATGGCATAATTATAGTATTAAGGGTAAGTGGTAAGATCCTACACATGTTATAATTCTTGATCAACATATTTTATGGTTTCCGGTATATAGATAGTTTGTATGAGCTCTGTCGACTCCATTTATGATAGTGATTAGTTGTTTTATTTTACACCCGGTGTGCTACACCGGTTGGAAGTCTTTTTATTTTATCCCGGTTTGGTACATCGGCCGAGATATTTTTATTTTATCCAGGTGTGGTACATGGTGGAGATATTTTTGTTTTACTGCTGATGTGGTACATGGTGGAGATATTTTTATTTTACCTTGGTGTGGTACACACCCATTTTGGAGATATTTTATTTTACCTGGTGTGGTACATCAATTTGGAGATATTTTTATTTTACCCGAGTGTGGTACAGTTTGAATGAATTTTATATATGGTTTACGGTTGGGTGGTCGCTAGCATTACAATTATAGTTTCTTTCTTGTGCATTTATTAATTGCATTTTCATCTCATTATAGAAGTTATTATCGGAGTTTCGGTTTCCGAGTTCGAGGTTGTTACCATTCCTTATTCTGGTTCAATTGTATTATAGTAAGTTGTTATCAATTACGGGTTGCGAGTTCAGTTATATTTATCCTTTATAAGTTTATGTGCTAAGTTAGTTATTATAGGATTTGTTATCTCATAGTTCTGAGTTTCGGCCTTACATACCGAGTATATTTCATTAAATGCGCGTCCCTTGCTTGGGGACCTACGTTAGTGCCCGCAGTGCGGTAGAGATTAGGATGGACGGTTGAGTAACAGTTCGTGAGATCAACGCGGATGGTTGAGTATGCTCCTTTCTTCACGGAGCTAGGGGTTTAGTTATTTAGTCTTGAGTTTTTGAGATGCGATTGTGGTAGGTCGGAGCCACAGGCCCAGACCATCGATCAGGACCCCCACTCTTTAGAGGCTTTGGTCAGTTTACTCTTTAGAGGCTTTGTGGACTTAGTGTGTACAGTGTTATTCAGTTTGTGGCCTCGTCGGCTTATTGTTGCTTGGTTTAGCACACTAATTTCCTCGGTTGCATTTCGATTGTTTACCCCGTATTGTTGAGACCTTATGAGTCTTTTTTATTCTTCAGTTGATTGTGACAGGTGGCCTGGATGGCCTAAGTGTTACAGTTACAGATGTCATATAGCCGTCTTCTCGATCAATCATGAATCGAGTGCCAGTTTTGCCCTACCTCAGTTTTGGGGCGTGACAATCAAATAGCCCATATATACTTACCCACATCCACCAATTAACCACCTCAACATGGCACCCTTGCTATATACCTAGCCGTCCACCTATGTGCCACAAGCCAACCTAGGGATCACACTCCTATCGAGTCTATCTCCAAACTTTACAAAAAGCCCATGAGACATCATACTAGACTCCACTCAACAATACATATACTTACTAAAATCTACTCCTAACTTTCCAAACAAACAATCCTACGTTCACTCCGAAAACGATCATAATGTCCATGAAAGTCTAGCACCACTGACCTAAATATCTCTCCAACTCTAATTTGACAATTCAATCTTCACACCAACAATTTCCTAGCTTCTCAAATAGCCCCAACTCAAGTGCTAAACAATCAGAACATGTTTCATATTTGACACCTACTAACACCCCACCAACGTACGATAACTGAATAATCTAACGCCTGATTTCACGGTCTCAATTAATGAGGGAAACACCATATCCCAACTGCCCCTAAACATCAAGATTTCAATACATTTGCTAGCAACCAAAAATAGTAAATTCACACAACGACAATGGGAGTTCGATTTCAATGTAAAATCATGGAAAAAGGAGAAAATGAAGGCCTTAACATACCTTGGATTTGATGAAATCCAATCTAGAAGAATCCCAAGATATCAAAACCAAGAATTTGCTGCCTAAAGCAGCCCAAGCCACTGACAAAACGCAGACAACAAAGTTCAACAAAGAAGTAACACAAGTGAAGCTTATCCGATAAGATTCCTATGAATTCAATGGTTCCAAAACAACCTACCGGTTCTAACTTACCCATAACCAATCTAAGAAACTAAAATTAAATGGATAAGAAATCATACCAAATAGTTCAACATGAAGTAGCCGCTAACGACTCTGAAAGAGCCACAAAAATGCAAGCTATCTGAAGATTTTATTTTCCTGACATCAAGAATCATGTTGGGAAATGTTCTCCACCTCCTAATCCTCTAGGGACATGAAAGAGGGAGCTTGGGAAGGGTTTCCATAGGAGGAAGTTTTCTAGAAATGAAAAATAATTTAAACAACCGACCACAAACTAATAAGAGAGCTTGGGCCGAATTAAGATCTTCATGTTGCATGGACCATTGTAGAGAAATATGGACACATCACGTGCTTCAATGCAGTCTGGATTTGATCGAATTCATTCATTCATTTAACAACTCATCAACGTACTCACCCCCTCGGCCTTCTTTCAATGTACAACACATAGCCACCAAACTAGGCTCGTACATCTGAACTTATCAATGAAATTTCTCTAAATAAATGGGGTGTTACATGCGTAATTATATGATTGATGACTGGCTCGAGTTTGATATGAGCTTACAGACATGTAGTTGTGTGAGAGCGAGTACTACGTCGGTACGGTACATAGACACCTAGGGTCCCTTGCAAGTTATGACTAGTTGGGTAAGGTTAATGACCCATTAGCATATGTGTTTAGATGAGTGATAGACATGTGTTCACACATGCTATAGAGTTAGACTGATGAGATACAAAGGCTACACAATTGTGAATTCAATATGAACATAATTCCATTGATTTTGTTGTGATTGTATTATGATTGCAAATCCTTGTGATGTTTTCTTATGTCTGGTTAGAGAATTATATGTTTCATGTTGATTAGCATTAATAGGCTCGAGATTGATGTAATTACTTGGTGTTGTTGACTATTTGATTTCCTGAGTTAGATGATTATATGTTGTTATACCTGTTGTTGCTTTAATTGAATTGTGATATATACTTGTTACCAATCTGAGTTGTCTATGATTCCTACCAGTACATAGTGTTTGTACTGATGCTACTCCTGCTTTTCGCTTTGAGTGTAGACGGTATTCCAAATCCTTTTATGTGACCTCCCATTTAGAGCTTCTAGTTGATTGATTTGAGGATGAACTATTCTTATATAGGCTGTTACAGATCTTCTCTCGATGGATGTCTATTCGTCCATACATTGATTTTATTTCTTTTACGTACTATTTTAGACATTGATAGTAGACTCCTTATACAATGACTTTCGAGTTTTGGGGATTGTAAAGGATAGACTTCGGCTAGTGTTTTACATTTAAATAGACTTTCATTATTTATCTTTCTAATGCTTTATCTGATTAAATAAATCTTTGATGGTTACTTTAGTAGGTAAGATATGGTTCGCCCAACAGATGGTTAGTACGGGTGCCAATCATGATAGTTGGGTTATGAGAAAGATGGTATCAGAGTTTTAGTTTCGTCGATCTCACTGTATGAGGACATATCTAGGAGTGTTTTATGGAATGGTATAGAGACATCTGTACTGCTCTTCCAGAGGCTATAGGGCACTAGAAAAACTCAATTATTTCTTTCTTTTGTGCTATTACTTGATTTCAATTGGTATCTAACACCTTTCATTCTTTTCTCGGACAGATGGTGATGACTCGTTTAGGAGGAGCTAAAGGAAAGGCACCCGAGTCGGTCACTGGAGTCATAGATCGTGGTAGATAATGAGTCAAAAAAGGTGTTCATGATAGAGAATGAAGAGCAGCACTAGCTAGAGGCATGGCTTAGGCTGATGGTCAAGCTTGAGACAAGTCCGACCCCCCCCGCACCTTCAGAGGTCCAAGACTGTAACACCCCAAAAGTTCCTAAGTCTAGACTTAGGATTTAAAATGTGTTCAAAAGAAAATTCTTCAGAATTCCCTTAGCACGACCTCTCTTACAGGTCGTAGGTCAGTGGTACAAGTCAGGACGACTCATGGTAAGACATAAAGATTCCTTGGTGTTGATTGTAGGAGAGATTATACGGATCGTATGATGGTTGTACGAGTCATAGGATGAATCGTGGAAGAGTTCAGGGGATTTCCAGGTGTGGCTGGTACGGGTGATGGTATGACCCGTAGTATGGAGTTACGGGTCATAGGAAGTGTCCGTGGAGATATTCAAAAGATTGGAATTTTGGGCTGGTTGTTATGGGAGGAAACCACGAACCGTATGATGGAAGTACAACTCGTGACGACTGGCGGACTCAGTTTTTAATGCACAGTCTCAGGGGGATTTTCATAACTTACTAAGTTTTTAACTCCTAAATGGCATTGTCTTGGTTATACTAAGGGACATATTTAAGGGGATTTCCTAGTCTATTCCCTCATTCGACTCAAGAAGCTTGTAAGTTCATCTTCTTCCCTTTTCTTCTCAAGATTCAAGACCTAGGGTTTCTTCTCCAAGGTGAAGCAGGCTTCAAGTTCTTTAAAGGGATTCTTCTAGAAAGTATATGGGACTTCAACAAGGATATCCTTTCATCCTTGTGTCCCAATTTTATGTTAAAACCCTAATTACTTGATTTCTAGAAAAATATGTCTTAAGGTTTCAATCTATGCATGATTTCTCACATGTCTTCCATGAATTTCAAGACCCTCATGATAAATAGCTATGCATTCTTATGAATTTCCTCCCAAATTTATGATTTATGTATATGATATGATAATAGCACGATTTCTAGAATTTCGCCATGAATTGGCACTATTTTCAAGATATGACCCTTATGAAATATCTACATGAGTTTACCATGTTCTTTGATATATGTTGAAAGTATGATTTCAACCTATGAGTTTCATGAATATATAACACATGATTTATACTACATTTTGGGCTTATGATGTTATGAATTTCGATTATAAAGCATGATCATGATTCTTCAAATTTTCAGGCCTTTTGTTAGTAGAAAGTAGCCTTGACCAGACTCTCATGAATTCAGCATGTCATGATTAGTTGGACTCTCAGGTCTCTTGTTAGCTGAAAGTAGCCCTGACTAGTCCCAGAATGTCCAGCTCTCTCATACTACCAGGACTCTCGATATTAGAGAGTAGCCCTGGCCAGACAGATGATATCAGTTTGAGCCTTCCTTGTCAGTTTAGTCATGGTCATCTAGACTCTCGGGATTTCCTTGTTAGATAAAGTGGTTTCAAATAGTCTCAAGACATCAATTTCAGAACTATCAGTTTCATGTATCCTTGTGTTCAGTTTGGAGTAGTATTTAGCACTGAGTATCCGGGGTTCCACCGCACCTAGGTCTCAGAACTACGTGCCACCGTAGGATAAGGGATTCTTAATAGTAGAGAATATTTCCCTTAGCCCGAGGAATATGGGAACCTCGCTAGGAAGAGTGTCTATCTTTCCTTAATAGGTGCATGTAGATGTTTTCATTAGTTGAGATTGTCTCCCTGAGTTCACGAGTGATATCACACCAGTCAGAGTTCTTACCCGTTGCAAGGTATGAACATCCTCTTAGCCGGGGTTACTGATTGGACTCTATGAGGCTCACATTGGAGTATGTTGGTTAATAGTCTCTCCCACATGTCATTATAGTTTAGTTCAGTATAGTCTCAGATTTCAGTTTAGCTCAGTTACAACATAGTTCAGTTTCAGCTTTTGGTAGTTATTTTAGTACAATTTATGATTACAGTTTCAACTTCAGCTCTAAGGGCATATACATGACCCTTATGCATCAGTTTTACTTATATTTCATTAAATGTTTTCAAATAAGTGTATTATGCCAATATTATACATCTCAGGTAGGGTCATTGTACTTCAACTCGGTTATATGTTCTGTTATGTACTCAGCTTACTTTCTCTCAGTATACTTGTATGTTTCAGCTTCTTTTACGTTTCCCATATACTTAGTACATTCTAAGTACTGACCGCATACTTTATGTGCTATATTATTTTATGATATAGATCCAGGTTTTTAGACTCAGCCTCATGGTTAGACATGCTCTATACTCTCTCAGCTGATAGTGGTGAGTCGTCATATACTTAGGACAGGATTGATGATTTCATTATTTTGGTTTTATTTCAGTTTTAGATTTTAGGAGTTAGTTGGGAGCTTGTCCCAACAGATTATCAGTTTAGTAGAGGCTTTTAGACATGTATAGACAGATTCAACTTATGATTCAGTGTTTTAATAGACTATGTTCTTATGGTGTTCATTATACTCTTTTAGTTAGCTTCTACCCGGTTATGATTCTGTTAGCTGCTATTCTGTTAGTATCATGCTGAGATTATACCATGGGTCGACTTGGGGCCATTCTTGGTTCTAGGTCTCTTGTTACGGCTAGGGTGTAAACTTGGGTCATGATAACCTTTGTATTAGAGCATTAGGTTTAGAGTGTCCTAGGGAGTCTAAAAGTCGCGTTAAGTAGAGTCTTTCTCATGGGTGTGAAGCGCGCCATACTTATGACGAAAAGGCTATGAGACGTTTTTAGGAAAAATCCCCTTTGTTCATGATTCTTATCGTGCGTAGAGTATGAACTCCAGAAGTTCCTCTCCTAACTCGTGCTTTACGCATTCACAGATAATGCCTCCTATACGAGCAAACGGAAGGAGAATTGGTAATGGGCACTAGCAAGCCCCACCAGCCCTAGCGAACCTGATGGATGAGCATGTTACTCATGCCATGTTTAGGGCGGCTTTTCAAATGTTGGCACAAGACATGACTGCTCAGGCCAACCGGCAGGCGGTGGCTCATATTCCCTAGAATAGGAATACAGCGACATCTAGAGTCAGGGATTTCTCAGGATGACTCCTGAGTTCCTTGGGTCAAGAGTGGATGAGGAGCCACATGAGTTTATCGAGGAGATCCAGACGATCACCCAAATTATGGGGGTGATGGGAGAGGAATGTGCAGACTTAGCCTCCTATCAGTTGAAGGGAGTCACCCATATATAGTAAAAGTTGTGGAAGTATAACATCCCAGAAATTTTTTGGTGATTATTTGATGTTTGTATGCTAGGTTAAGGGAAGCAAGGGTTGTATATTGGTTGTAGATGACAAGGGAAATGTGTACGAACAGAAAAGCAAAGAGTATGTGAAGTTCATAAGTAAGGATCAATTTTAAACGACCATATATCCCAAGATATAATGAATTAGAAGACCCATGACCTATCAAATTAAAGGTATTTGAGTCTAGTTTTCAAAACATTAAACCGCTCGTCAATCGGAGTTCGGATTAAAACGTTATAGATGATTTATAGTGGAACTATTGGGCAGTGATGTGGCCACCGCCCTAAAAACGGCCACCGCCCAAATACCTTTATGTTTTAAGTCTTAAGTTATGAGATCATTTTCAACTTTTCCAGATTTGAGGTGATTGCTTATCCTCTGAAATACTATCAAATTTCTAGCAAAACTAAGGAGAACACCAAGCTAAACTCCATTAAAACTAAAGCTAAGTGAAGGGGAGCTATCATAGGGTGAAGGTGGTTGTTTTGGCTGCACTTAGGCAGTGTTGCTGTGGTGAATTTATTGCATTTTTGAAGCTTTTCTAATCTGAATATATGTTACCTCTTGGTAGGGATTAAGCGCAAGTATAAAAGGTAAGAATTCTACTACTAATCTTGCTTGAATTATTGATTAAAAGACTAGAAGTTGGAGGTGTGCTTGGTGTGTTGGTGAACTGTTTTTGCTGCGTTTTGGACAGCAAAGTTTCTGCGTTTTTGGACGATAAGTTGAGGTCAATTACTCCTATTTTTAACCAAGAACAAACCCCCATCAAAAGGTAAGGATTTATCCCCTTTTAAACCTCTCAAATTGCAAAGCGAGAAGCTGGAAATTGGCAGCTAAGTGAGCTGCCGATGAACTGTTTGTGAGCTGAATTTTGCTCGTTTTTCTTAGGATTTTTGGCTGTTTCTTTTGCTGGAATTATACTTCATATTGAGGGAAATAATTACAGCAGAACTAAGGTAAAATTTCCTCTTGTTTCTCCCTCAAAAGTTAGTGAAAACTAGTTGAGAAAATGGCTAAATGTTATTGATGTTGCCATGTGTTGTTGTTGGTAGTATGACTGCCTTTGGTTAGTTATTTTGGGCTGCATTTTGTGCTACAGATTAAGCTTTTTGTTGGCCTATAAAAACACTAGATTAAGGAGGATGGAGGATGGTCATTGAAATAGGAAATCGGCTAAAGAAAATTTCATTGGAGAAAGGTATGCAAGGCGCCCTGTCCATCGTTCTTTTAAGCACGATTCGTGTATTGTGAATTGAATGAGCCATAAAACTCGTTACAGGTATTTAGTTAGTATGTTAAGCTTCATTTAAGCTTTAAAGTTTAATGTTTTATTGAGGTTAAATGTTAAGATTATGACTAGCCGAAGTGAGGAATCTAAAGTGTGATATTGTGTTGATTGTTGCCGTAGTTGTACATCGAGTTGGAGACCCCTCAGCGTGGGAATTTTTAGGTGGTCCTTATTGTCTGTTATATATATATATCTATGTGTGTGTGTGTGTGTGTGATATTAAATATTTTTAAAGGTCTGGTTGCTAACTGAAATTGGCGAAAGAGCCAAGATGATGACGTGTAAACAATTTTAAGCCAAGTAAATACGTCGCAAGATATTAAGGGTAAATGAGCTTATTGAATTAGGATTGTCTGGTTATGGTTGTCCTTTATCTTATGTGTATGTTCTGAAATATTCTAGGCCAAGGGGAGATTTCATAATCCCTTTCCCTTAAGCCGAACGACAAGCTAGCAAGTCTCCGATCTCTAATGTCCCTTGAACATGACATATAAATCTTGTTGAAACTATTAGGTCATCCATAGTTCCTTATGATTTAAACAAGTTTTGAATGTATGTATTTAAGTTCTATTTTCTAGCTTTACATGTTATATGTGCTCACTTGCAGTTATGCATTACGAAGGAGGCCTATGCATGCTACATATTTAGCATTCATCATTTCAATGCTATACGTGTTAAATTAGTCCAGTATAATCCATATCGACTCCATTTATGATTTTGTTTAAGATTTATTAATTTTACCCCGGTGTGGTACACCGACTAGAGGTATTTTTATTTTACCCCGGTGTGGTACACCAGCTGGACGGATTTTACCCCGGTGTGGTACACCGGCTGGAGGCATTTTTAGTTTTACTCCAGTGTGGCACATTGGTTGGAAAAATTTTATATGGGTTTTATGGTCGGCTGGCCGCTGGAATTTTAGTTGTAGTTTTTGCTGTGCATTAGATGATATACACTTTAATATTGAGTTATTGTCAGGTTTCGATTTTCAGGATTCCGGGTTGTTACTATTCGTTATTTTTGGCTCAGTTATCATTGTTATCTTATGTGTTTATAATTTTCAGCCTTACATACCAGTACATTTTATTCATACTGACGTCCCTTCGTCTTGGGACCCTTCCTGCAATCGTGCTATAGGTACAGGCCGAGGCTCAGATCATCAGACGCAGTAGGAGCCAGATTTTAGCAGAATAGGGGTATGCTCCTCTCTTCCAGGAGCCATGTCTTAGTTTTGACTATTTTGAGTTTTTTGTGTACAGCATGGGTAGGCCGGGGCCCTGTTCCATGCATTTTAGTTTGTTTACTCTATAGAGGCTGATGTGGACTAGTTTGTATAGTAGTTTTAGTTGTGTAGTCGTGTTTGATTTCCATTGCTCTATTTAGCTTTATTGTAGTCTTGTCGGCTTTTCAGGTTTCATATTCATTATTATCGAGACATTATGTGTCCAGTATTTATCTTGGTTGGTTATGACAGGTGGCTTGGTTAGCCTTGGTGTTACATTTGTAGATGCTATATAGCCGGCTTCTCGATCAATCATGAATCGAGTGCTAGTTGTGCCGTACCCTTTTTTGGGGTATGACAGACTTGGTATCAGAGCGAAGTCATGTCCTAGGTAGTCCATAAAGCCGTGTCTAGTAGAGTCTTGCTTATGGGTATGTTGTGCACCATACTTATAATCAGGAAGCTACAAGACATCTATGAATTGTTTCACTTCTTTTACTAATAGTTCGTGCTATAGGGCGAGGTCATAAGTACCGTGATATCTAAATCGTATTATTGTTTAAGAGTATGCCTGTGACAAGGAAGATGACTACAACGTTGATTGGCGCAGCCATTGGTGAGGGTACTAGTCGCCCTTTAGTGGATCAGGGAGACAGGTCAGAGCCTCAAAGTGGGTCTCTTGCCCTAGGTATTACTGTTCCTCCAGCACCAGTTAGAGTAATGGAAGATAGACCTCCAGCTCCTCCCGTACCAGCAGTACCTAAGGGTAGTAGAGTGGTAGACCCTCCCGCACCTATGGTACCTCTGATTGTTCCGGAAGGACAGGGTCTTGAGTGAGCTGTTCAACTGATGGCTCATATAGCCGCAGGTCAAGAGCAGCGATTGGAGGCGATGGAGAGACATAGAGGCTAGGCAACTGAGAGTTCTAGGGCTCGCGAGTTCTTGAGTTTGAGCCCTCCTATATTCACCGGATCAGACCAAAGCGAAGATCCTCAAGACTTTATTGATCAGAATTATAGGGTGTTGAAGGTGGTGTGAGCTACAACGACTGAGGAAGTAGAGTTGGCGGCCTTCAGATTACGTGATGTGGCTATATCATGGTATGAGGCTTGGGCTCATTCCAGAGGAGCCGATGTACTGCCAGCTGAGTGGGAAGAGTTCTCTGAGGCCTTTATGCACCACTATCTACCCCGGGAGCTTCGACAGGCTCGAGCTAAGCAGTTTTTGCATCTAGAGTAGGGAAGTTTGAGTGTGCATGAGTATTGTCTTCGATTTAATTCTCTTGCCAGGTATGCTCCACACATGGTTCAGATGATGGAGGATAGAGTTCATCTATTCGTGTTAGGGTTGGGGCTTCATATTACTCGAGATTGTTTGGGGGTATCTATCAGGAGCACATGGATATTGCATGTATTTAGGCTTTCGCCCAAAGGGCAGAGGATTTAGTTACTCAATTATGGGATACTCGGAGACAGCAGGAGCAATGAAATAGAGCTAGGACTGTGGGTCCTTATAGAGGGTCGCAGGGTGACCCATCGACTCAGTCATCCAGGTAGTCAGTTAGGCCTGTAGGGAGTTCCCCACCTCAGTTTCAGGGACAGAGAAGAGACCAAGGCCCAGTTTCGTCTAGCTCTCCACGACAGGAGAGGGCGGGGAAGAGGCTACCGTCATTGCCTCCTTGTCCTCAGTGTGGGAAATTACTTCAAGTTAGTGCCGTCAGGGGCAGAATATATTCTATCGTTGTGGGAAGCCAGGGCACTTTATGAGGGATTGTTCGGCTAGGGTCATGGAGGATCAGGCGCGATCAGTGGTTGCTTCTTCATCCTCCATTTGACCTCCTAGACCTGATCCTCAGTTGGCAGAAGGATGTGACAGAGGTAGAGGGAGAGAGGCTTCTAGTTCTGGAGCAACCTAGAATCAATTTTATACTTTGGGCGGTTGACAGGACTAGGAGGCCTCACCTGATGTTGTTACAAGTACTATGATTATTTATTCTCATGTAGTATATGTTTTGCTTGATACTAGTTCTACACTCTCTTATGTTACACCATTGGTTGCAAGTCAGTTTGAGACAGTACCTGGGTTATTATCTATACCATTTGCTATTTCTACACCAATTGGCAAATATGTGTTAGCTAGACGAGTTTACCAGAACTGTGTAGTATTGGTATGTGATAGATCAACCTTAGCTGATCTAGTTGAGCTTGAAATGGTTGATTTTGATTTCATTATGGGTATTTATTGGTTGGTAGCATGTTATGCTAATGTTGATTGCACAGCCAAGGTTGTCAGATTCCATTTTCCCGGTGAGCCCGTCCGGGAATGGCAAGGTAATGCCACTACGCCTAAAGGTAAGTTTATTTCCTACCTTAAGGCTCAAAAGTTGATATCCAAAGGCTGTATTTATCACTTGGTTCGAGTAAGAAACTTGGAATGTGAGCCTGCGACTCTCCAGTCAATTTCTGTTGTAAATGAGTTCCCCAAGGTCTTTCCAGAGGATTTTCCTGGAATTCCTCCTGAAAGGGAGATAGATTTTGCTATTGATTTACTTCCAGTCACTCAGCCAATATCCATACCCCCATACAGATTAGCCCTGGAAAACTTAAAAGAATTAAAGGAGTAGTTGACAGATTTGCTCGCTAAGGGTTTTATCCGGCCCAGTGTGTCACCATATGGTGCACCGGTGTTGTTTGTGAGAAAGAAAGATGGGTCGTTAAAAATGTGTACTTGACTACAAGTAGCTGAATAAGGTTATGATTAAGAAAAAAATACCCACTTCCCTAGATTGATGACCTATTTGATCAATTACAGGGTGCCAAATGCTTCTCAAAGATTGACTTGAGATTCGAGTACCATCAGTTACGGGTTAGGGAAGTTGATATCCCTAAGACTGCCTTTAGAACCAGATATGTCCATTATGAGTTCTTAGTGATGTCATTTGGGATTACTAATGCCCCAACAACTTTTATGGATTTGATGAATAGGGTGCTTAGACCCTTCCTTGACGTATTCGTGATTGTCTTTATCGATAACATCCTGATGTATTCACGATCAGAGACTTAGCATGCAGATCACTTGAGAACTGTGTTACAGACTCTACAGGAGCACAAGGTGTATGCTAAATTTTATAAGTGTGAATTTTGGCTAACATCTATGGCTTTCCTTGGTCATGTAATTACAGTTGAAGGTATAAGAGTGGATAGTCAGAAGATAGAGGCAGTAAAGAGTTGGCCCAAACCCTTGAATCCTACAGAGGTTCGCAACTTTCTGGGGTTAGCGGGTTATTATCTCCGATTTGTCGAAGGTTTCTCTACTATCTCTCTGCCATTGATAAAGTTGACTCATAAAGCAACTAAGTTTCAGTGGAAAGAGGCATGTGAGCGAAGTTTTCAGGAGTTGAAGGACAGGCTGACTTCAGCACCTGTCCTGACTCTTCCAGAGGGTGTCGAGGGTTATGTGGTCTATTGTGATGCTTCAAGCATTGGAATAGGTTGTGTTCTGATGCAACATGATAAGTTCATTGCTTATGCCTCTAGGCATTTGAGGAAGCACAAGAAAAATTATCCTACACATGACCTTGAGTTGGCCGAAGTGGTATTTGCATTGAAGATTTGGCGCCACTACATATATGGGGTACATGTTGATATCTTCACATATCATAAGAGCCTCCAGTATTTTTTTTCAGTAGAAGAAGTTGAATTTACGCTAGAGAAGGTGGTTAGAATTGCTGAAAGATTATGATGTTAGCATTCTGTATCATCCGCGCAAGGTAAATGTTGTAACTGATGCGCTAAGTCGCAAGTCTATGGGTAGCTTGACTAATATTCAGGTTGACAGGATTGAAATGACGAAGACTCTACAGTAGTTGGCTGTCTTACAAATTCGGTTATTGGATGCCGAAGATGGGGTGGTTATTGTAAAAAACACAGTAGAATCATCCTTGGTAGCAGAAATTAAGCAACGACAATATGATGATGCAGAGTTAGTCTTACTGAGAGATAGTGTACCACAATAGAAGCAGAGCCTATTTTATTGTGGACCCAATGGAGTTCTTAGATACCATGGCCGTCTATGTGTATCTAATGTGGGTGAGCTACGGGAACAGATTATGAATGAAGCTCATTATTCTCGATATTCAGTACACCTAGGTGCCATAAAGATGTATCGTGGCCTAAGGCAACTATATTGGTGGAATGGCATGAAAAAGGACATCACCGATCTTGTGACTCAGTGTCCCAATTGCTAGCAGGTGAAGGTTGAGCACCAGAGGCTTGGAGGTGTAGTGCAGGATATAGAAATTCCATCCTAGAAATGGGAGGTGATTAATATGGATTTTATTATAGGATTGCCTCAAATGAGTAGGAAGCATGATTCTATCTGGGTAATAGTTGATAGATTAACTAAATCAGCTCACTTCTTACCAGTTAAGACCACATATGTTGCAGAGGATTATGCTAGGCTTTATATACGGGAGATAGTTCTCCTGCATGGCGTCCCCTTATACATTATTTCTAATAGAGGTTCTCAGTTCATAGAAAACTTCTGGAAGTCTTTCCAGAAAGGCTTGGGCACTCAGGTAAGCCTCAGTACCTCATTTCATCCTCAGACAGACGGACAGGCTGAACGCACCATTAAGACGCTTGAAGATATGTTGCGCGCCTGTGTTCTAGATTTTGGCCGAAGTTGGGATGATCATGTTTCCTTGATTGAGTTTTCCTATAATAATAGCTACCATGCGAGTATTCAGATGGCCCTATATGAAGCTTTATGTGGGTGAAAGTGCAGGTAGCCCGTGGGTTGGTTTGAATTCAGTCAGGCAATGTTATTGGGGCCAGACTTAGTGCAATAGGCTATTAACAAGGTGAAACTTATTAGAGATCGACTTCAGACGGCCCATAGCAGGCAGAAGTCTTATGTGGATGTACGTCTTCGAGTGCTGGAGTTTATTGTTGATGATTGGGTCTTCCTGAAAGTGTCGCCTATGAAAGGCGTTATGCGATTTGGCCTAAAAGGCAAGATGAGCCCTAGATATGTTGGGCCTTACAAAATTATCCACAGGATAGGCAAAGTAGCCTATGAGTTGGCGTTGCCACCAGAGCTAGCGGCAATCCACCCAATATTTCGTGTATCGATGTTGCGGAAGTGTATAGGAGACCCATCCATGTTATGCCTATCGATGATGTCCGGATTTCTGAGAAGATGTCCTACACCGAGGTCCCAATTGCTATACTTGACCGGCAAGTTAGGTAACTTCGGAACAAAGAAGTCGAATTAGTTAAAGTATTATGGTGAAGTAATAACATCAAGGAAGTGACTTGGGAGGCTGAGGAGGAAATGAAGAAGAAATATCCTCACCTATTTATGATGTCGACGGGATATTAAGGTATGTGTTTGATACCTAAGTTACTGAGTATTTATTTTGAAGCATATTAAATAAAATTAATTTCCATTTGGGGACGAATGTTCCTATAGGGGGGAGAATATAACACCCCAGAAATTTTTTGGTGATTATTTGATGTTTGTATGCTAGGTTAAGGGAAGTACGGGTTGTATATTGGTCATAGATGACAAGGGAAATGTGTACAAAAGGAAAAACAAAGAGTATGTAAAGTTCATAAGTAAGGGTAAACTTTAAATGACCATATTTCCTAATATATAATGAATTAGAAGCCCCACGACCTATCACATTAAAGTTCTTTGAGTCTAGCTTTCAGAACATCAAACCTCTCATCAATCAGAGTTTGGAGTAAAAAGTTATTGATGATTTATGGTGGCACTATCAGACAGTGATGTGGCCACCGCCCAAATACCTTTATATTTTAAGTCTTAAGTTATGAGATCATTTTCAACTTTTCCATATTTGAGGTGATTGCTTATTCTCTGATATCCTCACAAATTTCCAGCAAACAACTAAGGAGAACACCAAGCTAAACTCCATTAAAACTAAAGCTAAGTGAAGGGGAGCTATCATAAGGTGAAGGTTGTATGTTGGTGGCTGTTTTGGCTGCACTTGGGCAGTGCTGCTGTGGTGAATTTGCTGCGTTTTTGAAGCTGTTATAAGCTTGATATACGGTTCCTTCTTGGTAGGGATTAAGCGCAAGTATAACAGGTAAGAATTCTACTACTAACCTTGCTTGAATTATTGATTAAAAGACTAGAAGTTGGAGGTGTGCTTGGTGTGTTGGTGAACTGTTTTTGCTGCGTTTTGGACAGCAAAGTTGCTGCATTTTTGGACCAGAAGTTGAGGTCAATTAATCCTATTTTTAACCAAGAACAAACCCCCAACAAAAGGTAAGTATTTCGCCCCGTTTAAACCTCTCAAATTGCAAAGCGAGAAGCTGGAAATTGGCAGCTAAGTGAGCTGCCGATGAACTGTTTGTGAGCTGAATTTTGCTCATTTTTCATAGGATTTTTGTCTGTTTGTTTTGCTGGAATTATGTTTCATATTGAGGGTAAGAATTACAGCAGAACTAAGGTTAAATTTCCTCTTGTTTCTCCCTCAAAAGTTAGTGAAAATTAGTTGAGAAAATGGCTAAATGTTGTTGATGTTGCCATGTGTTCTTGTTGGTATTGTGACTGCCTTTGGTTAGTTATTTTGGGTTTCACTTTGTATTACAGATTAAGCCTTTTTTTGGACTATAAAACCATTGGATTAAGGAGGTTGAAGACTAATCATTGAAATAGAAAATCGGCTAAAGAAAAGTTCATCGGAGAAAGGTTTGTAAGGCGCCCTGTCGATCGTTCTTTTAAGCATGATTCGTGCGTTGTGAATTGAATGAGCCAGAAACCTCTCTACAATTCTTGAGTCAGTATGTTAAGCTTCATTTTAGCTTTAAAGTTTCATGTTTTATTAAGGTTAAATGTTAATATTATGCCTAGCCGTAGTGAGGCATCTAAAGTGTGATATTGTGTTGATTGTTGTCGTATTTGCACATTGAATTGGAGACCCCTCAGTGAGGGCATTGTTAGCTGCTCCTTACATGTGTTAAATGTGTTTAAAGGTCTGATTGCTAACTGAAAATGGTGAAAGAGACAAGATGATGACGAGTAAATGATTTTAAGCCAAGTAAATACGGCGCAAGCTATTAAGGGTAAATGAGCTTATTGAATTAGGATTGCCTGGTTATGGTTGTCCTTCAATATTGAGTTATTGTCAGGTTTTGATTTTCAGGATTCCGGGTTGTTACTATTCCTTATTTTTGGCTCAGTTATCATTGTTATCTAATATATTTATAGTTTTTAGCCTTACATACCAGTACATTTTATTTTTACTGACATCCCTTCATCTGGGGACCCTTTCTGCAATCGTGCTGCAGGTACAAGCCGAGGCTTAGATCATCAGATGCAGTAGGAGCCAGATTTCAGCGGAATAGTGGTATGCTCCTCTCTTATAGGAGCCATGTCCTAGTTTTGACTATTTTGAGTTTTGTGTACATCATGGGTAGGACTGGGCCCTGTCCCATGAATTTTAGTTTGTTTACTCTGTAGAGGCTGATGTGGACTAGTTTGTATAGTAGTTTTGGTTGTGTAGTCGTGTTGGCTTTCCATTGCTCTATTTAGCTTTATTGTAGCCTTGTCGAATTTCTAGGTTGCATATTCATTATTATTGAGACATTATGGGTCTAGTATTTATCTTCGTTGGTTGTGATAGGTGGCTTGGTCAGCCTTAGTGTAACATTTATAGATGCTATATAGACGACTGCTCGATCAATCATGAATCGAGTACCAGTTGCGCTGTACCCCAATTTTGGGGTGTGACAAGAAGGATTGCCAGAGAGTCAGAGAGGGTCCTATAGGTTGGGATGAGTTTCTCACCTCATTCTTAGACTGATTCTTTCTAGGAGAGATGAGGGAAATCAAGGCGGCTGAGTTCATGAACTTGAGACAGAACAACCTGACAGTTCAGGAATATTCCCTCGGTTTCACCAGATTGTCTAAGTATGCACTGAAAATGGTGGCCGATCAAAGGGCTTGGGTGAGCAGGTTTGTGAATAGGGTAGCGGATTACTTGGTCAAGGATAGCAGGACCGCTATGCTACATCAGGACATTGACTTCTTCCGATTGGTTTTGTATGCCCAGCAGATAGAGGTGGTGCATGAAAAGGAAAAAAAAGGAGGAAAGGGAGAATAAGAGAGTGAGGACAGGGGACTTAGAGTTGTCTCATCAGAGGGCAAGCGGTGGACACCGCTCACTCTCCCAGCAGAGGTCATTATCCCCAACACCATCGACAACAAGTGTTCCATACAGACCCAGGGTAAGGGAGATTACATACCCAGCTTGCAAGGATTATAGGAAGAACCATTTGGGGGAGTGCATGGCTGGGTCAAGCGCTTGTTTTTGGTGTGTCAAGTCGGGTCATAAGCTCAGAGATTGCCCAGCAGCCACGTGGGGCGAGAGTAGAGCCCTAGCCACCTCTTTAGTAGCTCTGATAGCCCGCCTATCTTAGCAGGGTGCATCATCTAGTACAGGTGGCGGACAATGTCAAAACCACTTCTATTCCCTGTCATCACATCAGGATCTTGACAAATCGCAAGAAGTAGTCACATGTATGTTATGAGCCTTTTGTGTCACTCTTTGCATGTTGTTAGACCCAAGAACCGCCGTATGGAGTAGATAATTCTCATTGCATCGTGGGAGGAGATTGTCGATACATAGTGTGAAATAACTACGAGTATGAAACCTCTATGAAGGGCGTACTTACGCACTTCATAGACATATTTTTCCCGTACTTTACTATGTTTTGAGAACAAATTATGTATGTTTGCATGTGTTTATGTCATATATTTTTGAAAATGTATAACACATGTAAATAGATGTTTTCAGGGCTAAAAGTGATGGATTTGGGTGTGTTTGAGAAGTTCGGAATGAAGTTGAAGAAGAAGGAATTGTTACACCCCGGAAACCCATGGATCAGACCCGGGAGTCAAAATGGAGGAAAATCAAAATTTGGCACCAGATCACAGAAAGATCCGTGAAGTGGCTCGTGAGGAGTGACCACGAGGCCTGAAGTGACTCGTGGTCAAGCAGGGCTTGGCAGGGAGTTGGGTGAGGCCACGAGCATGACCACGAGTCATGGTTAGCCCTCATGACTTGTGAGGTCATCCGTGCAATGGATTGAATGGTTTGGGCAGTGGGGATCACGGGTGGTGATCACGAGTCGTGGTCAGACACCATGATTCGTGGGGTCCCTCGAGTGAAATTAGGAGTAGACTCCACGACTCCAGGCCACGATTCATTAGTCCTGGCCACGAGTCGTCCAGTCCCTCGTGGGGGCTGGTAGTCAGCCAAATTATGCGATTTTAGT
>JACEIK010006134.1:3991-31054 GCA_018107945.1 Datura stramonium
CCAGCCAGGCACCAGAAGTGCTTAGGCTCAGCAGTCTAGCAGTTCAGGTCCTAGTAGGGCACCAGGTGCCAGTCATACCCCCCAAGGCGGGGCGTGACAAGACTTCCCGTAGGTCACCGTACATCTTGGTGGTACTTGGATGTATAGAATATTGGGAACCATGAGCCCCACACAACATCCATTCTCTCAAATTATTAACACTCGAGTCACATAAACGACCCTGATATCGAAGCACTCCATCTCCCTCTTGGGAGAAGACCTCCACCTTCTGATTTTGAACCGCTTCTTTCAACTTCACCAAAATAGGATTCTTATCTTTCCTTGTCTTGACCTTAGTAAACAAAGAAGATTTTAAACTATTCTAAATAATGACACCACCTTTTGTCGAATACAGAAGGCGAACCCCTAATCGTGCAAGCCGATGCACATCCTTCACCAACTCTTTCCTTCCATCTTGCAATGAGAAACACTCTCCATGGACAGTCTGCTTAGGGCATCCTCCACTACATTGGACTTGCCCGGATGATAAAGGATACTTATTTCATAGTCCTTGAGCAACTATAACCATCTCCTTTGTCGCAAATTCAAGTCCTCCTGGGTGAACATATATTGTAGGCTCTTGTGGTCCATAAACACATCTATATGGACCCCATACAAGTTGTGTCTCGAAATCTTCAATGCAAACACCACTGCTGCCAATTTTAGGTCACGCATTAGGTAATTCTTCTCATGAGTCTTTAGATGTCCATGGACCCCATACAAGTAGTGTCTCAAAATATTCAATGAAAACACCACTGCTGTCAATTTTAGGTCATCATCGGGTAATTCATCTCATAGTCTTAAGCTGTCTAGAGGCATACGCAATGACCTTACTATGCTGTATTAACACGCAACCAAGACCAACCCTAGAGGCATCAAAATATATAATGAATCCATTCGTGCCCTCGGGTAGGGTCAATACTAAGGCTAAAGTGAGTCGAGCCTTTTAACTCTTGAAAACTCTTCTCACAGGCATCCAACCATTGAATTTGGATTTCTTTTGGGTCAACTTAGTCATCGATGTTGCAATGGATGAAAATCCTTCAATAAACCTCCTGTAATAGCCAGCTTAACCCAAGAAACTCTTGATATCTGAAGGATTAACTGGTCTAGGCCAATTCTTCACCACTTCTATCTTTTGAGAGTTCACCTGCACACCCTCGCTTGACACCACATGACCCAAAAATGCTATCGAGTCCAACCAAACCTCACACTTGCTGAATTTGGCTCATAGTTGGCAATCCTTGAGAGTCTATATCATGATCCTCAAATGAGCGACATGCTTCTCCTTGCTTCGTGAGTATATGAGAATGTTTTTTATGAAGACAATCATGAATATGTCTAAATACTGCTTGAACACCCTATTAATCAACTCCATGAAAGATGCAGGAGAATCCGTTAGTCCAAATTCCATAACTACAAACTCATAGTGACCATACTGAGTCTGAAAAGCTATCTTCGGACCGTCACTCTACCTAACTCTGAGCTGGTGATAACTGAATCTGAGGTCTATTTTTGAGAAGCACTTAGCACCCTGAAGTTGGTCAAACAAGTCATCAATTTTGGGGAGGGGATACTTGTTCTTGATTGTGACCTTTTTTAACTGCCGATAGTCAATGCACATACGAAGAGACCCATCTTTCTTCCAAACAAAGAGAACTAGTGCACCCTACGGGGACTTGCTAGGTCTGATGAAACCCTTATCTAGAAGATCCTTCAATTTCTCTTTCAACTCCTTTAGCTCAGCTGGAGCCATTATATATGGAGGAATCGATATAGGTTGCATATTGGGAAGAACATCAATACCAAAGTAAATCTCCCACTCGGGAGGAACTCTTGGTAGATTATCTTGGAAAACCTACAAATATTCACATATAATAGGGACAGACTGAAGAATCAAAGTCTTGGATGTAGCATCCTTAACCCAAAATATATGGTACACGCAACCCTTGAAAATCATCTTTCTGGCCTTAAGGTAGGAAACACAGTGACCTACAGGCACAATTGGACTACCCTTCCATTCTAGGACTAGCTCACTCGAAAATTGGAACTCTACCGTACGAGTTATACAATTCACTGAGGCATAACATGTATGCAACCAATCCATACCAAAGATAACATTGAAATTAGTCATGTCTAACTCTACTAAATTGGCTGAGGTGACTTTCTGAAGGACTGTGACAGGACAATTTCTGTATACTCGTCGACCTATAACTAAGTCACCGACTGGAGTAAAGACCGAGAAGGGTTCCGATAGGATTTTTGAACTGAATCCGAAACTAATGGCAACATAAGGAGTCACAAAAGATAAAATATTCCCTGTATCTAACAATACATAAACATTAAGATGAAATACTTGTAACATACCAGTAACCACATCTAGAGAGACCTCCTGCTCCTAACAAGATGAGAGGGAATAAAATATGTTTTGAGACAACCACCTGCACTAGTGGATGCACCCTGCTGAGCTGAGCATGCTGGTGGAGCTGCTGAACTGGCTGGGTCGTGGCCTCTACCATGGCCCTATCTGGCTGAATGACAATCTCTGAGCATGTGTCTGAGCTTTTTGCACCCAAAACATGCACCTAAACCTAGTAAGCACTCTCCAGTGTATCATTTACCACACCTGCCACAAACTGAAATGTTGGGATCTACTGACATACTCCCCTAACCTCGGGAGATTGATGTCCTTCCCCTCTGATCACGCCTAGATTTAGATGGCACACTGGCTGATGACAGTGCTGGGGCTAATGGCATTTGGTGGGACTGCTGATAATGTCCGCCATCGGACCTCTGGTGGGAAAACCCAGAGCTACTTGTCATGGCCCTCTTGGCCTCTCTCTCCCTTTCCTTCATTTGATCCACCTCTATTTGTTGGGTGTATATAACCAATCAAGAGAAATCTAGATCACTATTCAACATTATGGTCCTACACTCCTTGACTAGCGAATCTGACACTCCATACACAAATCTATTCATACAAGCTCTCTGATCTGCAACCATCCCTTGCGTATACTTGGACAGCTGGGTGAACTCTGAGGCATACTCAAGGAAGATCATATGGTTCTGCCTCAAGTTGACGAACTCCACCGCTTTTGCCTCCCTCAACTCCCTAGGGAAGAATCTTTCCAAGAAAACCGTCATAAACTCATCCTAACTCACGGGAATGGCACCCACTGCTCTACCATCCTTCCACTGACAATACCAAATGTAAGCAACCCACTTCAGCTTGTAGGAGGATAAATCTGTGCTCTCTTCTCCGGTCACCCCCACTGGGTGATATTCTGTATCTCCTCAAGAAAATCATGCGGGTCCTCATCCACTCTTGACCCAAGGAAGTTAGGTGGATTCATCTTGAGAAAGTCTCGAACTTGAGCCGTCGCTGCATTCCCATTCTTATGAACATGGGCCACCGCCGACTGGTTGATTTGAGCAGTCAAAGCCTATGCCAACATTTGAAAAGCCGCTTTAAACTCGGCATGAGAGACTTGCTGGGGCAAAGGACCTGCTGGTGCTGGTGGGGCTTGCTGGTGCCCATCTCCGTTGCCATATTCTTGGCCATTTCTATTTCTATTCCTTCTACCATTTACTCGTTGTGGAGGCATGATTCTACAAATGCGTTTAGAAAGAGTTAGAAGGATAGAGAGATACTTCAACGCACGACATAAATCATAAAATTCTTCCTATTGTATGATAAGCCTCTTACATATCTGAAGAGTTGATGGGACAACATCTCCAACTAGCTCATTAAATTCTTAGAAATAAAAGTAACATAGCTCAACCACTGAAGGTCCTCGAAGGATGAGGACTCACCAACAATAGAAATTGAACTAAGTTGTCGGGACTGGCTAAAAGCGGAACTGAGTTGGATCGTCTGCACCTGTATCATGAAATGATATAGCATAGGGTATACGGTCAGTACTTGGAATGTACTGAGTAGGAAAGATACGTAAAACATACTAAGTATAAAATGAGATCATGTATATAAACATAAATCATAAGATCATGAGAGTAAGGAATGCATGCTGATATCTGAAAACATGTATAGTCATAAACTAAATTTCAAATCTGAATAGAATGACCTGAAGTTGAAAATAGAATCATATGGCTTTCTATAGCTGAAATCATAAGAAAAATCTTATAAATTGATTATTGGGTCAAACCTACTGAAAACATAATATCATAATTCCTAAGCATGCATAACTGAAATCATGAGGAATAATGGGAGGACTCGTCTTAACCAATACCATCATGATAGAGCTTACATGATGCCCCAACTATCACAAGTGAGCAGAGCCATCCAAAACCTTGACATGACTAAGGATGCTACCATGATATCGATATCAAGTTGAAGGCCCCTTTAAGGATAGGAGAAACTCACATGGGAGGTCCCAATGTAAATATATAAACTTATATTGGCGCATAGATTTGAGACTGGGGAACCTTGGAACCCCAAGGCTACTCGGTGCTAGATGCTACTCCCAAAAATATGCATGGTGCTCCCATGGTTTTTGAAACGAAGCTGAAGTCATAATTACATGCATAGCCTAAAATTTGAACATGGGGTTCTTGACTCCAAAACATATCATAAGCTGTAGTGGGAGTCTTGACTCCAAAACATATGATAAGCTTATCTTATTAGCTTGGCTAAATCATGAAAACATACTTAACTTGTGTGGGCTTGCCCAAATCTTAAAATCATGCATACTTGAAATAGACTTCATAAGTCAAAATCATGGATTCATACATGGGTAATTTATAAAAATTCATGCATGCTAGGTATCTCATCATACTTGAAATCATGAATCATAAACTTGGCTTTTCATAAAGCTTGCATCATAGGGCATAATTTCTACTAACTTGAAATCTTGAATTAAATTCAAATTGTGTATAAAATCTGCCCATAAATCTGAAAACATACTTTGGAACATGAAGGTAATTGACCCATAAATAAATCATAGAAAATTTCATAAATTGGGTTAAAACCCCATAGGATCATCAACTTGCATTAAGACTTGAATTCATGAGATTCAGGATAAATATGGGCATGAGAGTGAAAGGAAACTCTCATTCAAAGCCCTACATACCTGGGTGAGCTTAATCTACACTCCTCTTTGAAAGCCTAAAATATTTAGAGAAGAAATTGAAGGATTTAAGCTTGATTTTCAATAGAAAACCTCTAAACTTGCATGCATGGGAGTTGAATGAATTAGAATAGGTTAAACTCTCTTAATACACTTTTTTTCAAGGCTTAAAATGACGTAGTTTAGGACACCGGAGCTTAGGAATTACAAAAATACCCTTACTGACTTCACAGGAAAAATGACACTGCCAGTCCCAATGAGGGATTGGGCAAATCGTGAGGTGGCCTGACGTGTTGTCCCATGATTCATTGCCAGCACTAGAATTCCATTCTCCTTCTTCAACTATCCTGTCAATGGCTTGATGAGTTGTGAATTGACACCATCACTCATCCCTTTATTCATCTCGATCACTGGATTTCAGTATTATTTTCCACCTTGCCCAACAAACAAGTTAACCCATGACTCATGGGGAGTCACAACGACTCATTACACCATCTGTAGTGACCTCCTGACCATGACTTTTCTCTAGTTGGGAACCACTTTATAGGTCACAAAATGATCCATCAAGTGACCTAATGAGTCGTCCTGTGACCTGGTGGAAACATTTTTCCTTTTTTCTACACTTTAACCCACGGGTCTGACCGTAGGGACTTTCAGGGTATTACACTTATGATTTACCATGCTCTTAGCTTCAATTTTATGGGTACTCAAACTTTCCTCAATCTGCAAAAACAAACAAAAACAAAAACAAAGAGTGCTATTATAAGAACAAAAACAAAAATTACCTCTTGTACAACTTGGGTTGCCTCCGAAGCAGCTCTAATTTAACATCGTGACATGACTCACATCTATACCCATTCAGGATTTCCTCAATATCTTCTTCCCTCTTGGGCACAACTTTATTCTCCTCTTAATGCTAGTGGGATCAGTTTCAACACTTTCCCTCTTTCTTATCTTTAAATCCCTTCTAGGATCACATTCAAGTTCTTCCAACACAGGCTCATGTTTTCTCTGCAGTTTGTGGACTTCCTCTTTACATACCTCTGGGATATTCGATGAGAGAGTTTGAATGAGTGTTTATCAGCTCACACTCTTCCACCCCACACTTATCCTCTTTGACCTAGGTGATTATGCATAGATCTCTATAGTGTGAAGGTGTGTTGAATGCTTTGTACACTATAAAATTAACCTCCTCATCATTCAATTTCATCTTCAAATTGCCCTCTCTTGCATCAATCAATGCTCCATCAGTTACTAAAATTGGATGTCCCAGTATGATTATCACTTTGTCATATGCTTCATAGTGAAGAATAATATAATCAGTAGGGATTACAAACTTACCAACCTTGATGAGCACATCCTCAATGATTCCCTGTGGAGCTACTCTCCATTGACCAGCAAGCTATATAATTATTTTAGAGGGCCTTGGTTTTCCCAAGCCAAGAGTATTAAACATAGATAGGGGCATCAAATTTACACTTTCCACTAAGTAACACAAAGCTTATATCATATCACTTTCACCAATTTGTATTGGGAGGATGAAACTCCCATGATCTTCGAGCTTTTTGGGAAGTTTGTTCATTACCCTTGAACTGCAGTCTTCAGTAAGTGCCACAGTCTCCAAATCACAAGCCTTTTCTTATTTGTCACCACCTTCTTCAGGTACTTTGCATATTTAGGCATTCCCAACAAAATATCAAGTGGATAAAGATTTATGTGTAGTTCTCTGAAGATATCAAAGAACTTCTTAAACCATGCATCCTTTTTGCTTTTTTAGAGCCTTTGAGGGAATGGTGGTGGTGGTCTCTTCACTTTCTTCTCTGCAGGTGTTGAAACATTCTTTACAACTTCTTTTTCATCAACCTTTGCTACACCTGGGCTTAGTCTATTCAACTCTGCTTGAACCTCATGATTTTTCTATTTTTGAGGAGCTTTATCTAGTTCTCACTGATGAGTTGGTAAATTACCAACTCAGTTAGCTTCTTAAGCATGAACTATTGCTTTGTTTTCACACAAATTAGGAAGGTTTTATGCCTTTTCTCGTTGTTTGTGAAGGTGTTTAACTTAGACAAGGAAACTGAAAGAATTGAACTAAAAACACTCTATTGGAGGAAAAAAGGATATGCGTGCCGCATATGGGCACCTGCGAAATTGTTATACCCTAAAAAGTCTCTTAGATTAGATCCAAGACTTATAGTAGAAAATAGTAGGAAAAACAACACCAGAAACAAACAACGAATCTCAGTACAGTTCATTGTAGGAACCAATGGGTCATTGGTTGTGCCCGTTGTTGAGTTCTGGTTAGCTATTAAAAATTGGCCTAGAACCAATGAGGCGATTTGTACCGAACATTTTTTTAATTGTGTGGGTTGCTGATTAGAGTCCTTGAATTAGGTTCAGAGAGCAATTCAGAGGCAACATGAGAAACCACGATAGGATCCCATGACCCTAGGGTCGTCGGAAGGGGGTTTTAGAGAAAATTTTAGAAAAGGATCATTAGCTACAAAGACTTAGTATGAGTCATGATATAATAGTATAATCATCATTTTAATTGTAAGTTGAGATATTGTAACGCCTCAAACTTTTGGGCTAAGTTTGGAATCATTCTAGGTATGTGGATAGATTGAAACCGGATAAATTTATGGAAACAAGGTGTTATGATCAATTCTTAAGTGTAATAAGTGCATTGGATGCAAATTAAGGTAATAAGGAACCTCTAGCACAAAGTTGAGTTTAGAGCCTACTTACCGATTTAATTTTCATATAAGTTCTTACAAGGGTCAACATCAAATGAACATATCTCCCATTTTACAAAGTGTTTTTGGGTGATTCAAATACATCAAATCAAATCCCTTTGATTCTTCTTTCCAACACATCATACCTTGTATCAATCGGAGTATGGAGTAAAAAGTTATAAGCAGTTTAGTAAAGCATCACCAGGCATTTGATGAATCTCAGTACAGGTCGTCCTATCAAACAATGAATTGTCCCTTTGGTCATTGTTTCTACCAGTTTCAAGTCTTTCTTCAGTAGTTTGAGGGTATTTTGGAAAACTCCTATGCTTTTAACTCCTAAATGGCGTTGTTTTATGCTTTCTAAAGGTCAGATTAAAGGGTTTAACCTAGCCTAAATCCTCACTCTTTTCAAATATCCGTAGATTGGATTTTCTCCCAAGAAGAAGCTAGGGTTCATCACCTCCAACATCTCAATTCCTCTAGGATCTTCAAGAAAATCTAGTGAATCATTTACCCAGGTATGTAGGGCCACGAGTGGGGGATTTCTTCCACCCTCATGCCCAGTTTCTTCTCTAACTCATGAATTTAAGTCTTTAATCAGGTCTTATGAAAATTCTAGGGTTAGACCCAATTCAATGAAATCTTATATGTTCTTTATATGAGTTCAATTCCATCATGTTTCAATTGATGAATTTGGTTATTATGGTAGATTTGACCCTCATATTCCTTATGAATTCATGATTTCAAGATTATAACGAATTTATCCAACTATGCATGATCTTATGATTTCCAAGTTTATGAGCATACGATTTCAAGTTATGATAAATTATCGAAGTATGCATGAATGTTTACAAATCTTAAGTTTATGATTTATGATTTTGAGTTATGAGGTTTTACTCAAATATGCATGATTTTCATGAAATTCAATTATATATATATATATCATGGCTGACCTTCGACACTATTATCATTGCTAGCTCACGTATGTTAACATGTTACGAATTTCATGATTTAACTAGCCATATAGACCCATGTTTCATGATTATGATATGAGCAT
Source organism: Datura stramonium (assembly GCA_018107945.1). Lineage (NCBI taxonomy): Eukaryota > Viridiplantae > Streptophyta > Magnoliopsida > Solanales > Solanaceae > Datura > Datura stramonium. The sequence continues at coordinate 12,907 of JACEIK010006134.1, forward strand.
TATATATGATTTGGGAGTACTATTTAACATTGAGTAGGTGAGGGTTCCAACGTACCCATGTCTCAGAACTACACATCAATGTATCGATGACGGGGTTGTGTTTCCCATGCCCGAATGGGCCACCCATGAGTGATATCATGCCTTTTCATGGTCCTACCCTTGGCAAGGTATGGACACCTTCCCCACTAGTGTTTTACAGGTCAGGCTTTGTCATGACCCAAACATAGGCCCGGATCTAGACACGCAACCTAGAACTATAAATGGCTCCAAGTAGACCCATGTCATGAACATAAAAAATAAAGCTCAACATAAATAAAGAGAAAGACTAAATTTTGAAAATAGCAGAAGTCTGAATAGTAAAACATTTAAACAATGGAAATCTCAAAACATTGAATTTGAAGCTGGATATAAAAATTATGTCTGAAAAGCCTCTAACATACTGACGAGCTGATGGGATAACACCCCCAACTAGATTACTACAAGTATGAAACTGAAATGATAATAACTGAACAATCTAAAGGTCCTCGAAAGATGAGGACTCACCAATAGTGCCGGGGCTGAACTCTAGGGTCTCATTAGCGACGGGACTGAATCTGAGTGTCTGAGCCTGTATCATAAAATGATACATCATAGAGTATGCGGTCAGTACTTGGAATGTACTAAGTATACAAGGTAAGTAAAATAGGTTATGTAGTAAGATTGAATCATGAACAACTTAAATCATAACATCACAAAATCCCGAGAGTAAAGGCTGTATGCTGATATTTGAAAACATGAGTAAACATAAACTAAAATAAGTGCATATGGCTTGCCATATATGAAATCATAGGTAAAAGCTCATGAACTGATCCTTCGATCAAACATGCTAAAAACATGATATAATATCTTAAAGTACATGCATTACTTAAATCATGAGGAACAATGGGAGACTCCTCTTAACCGACAACCACCATTATGAGCTCATGATGATCCCACATCTTTCCAACGTGGAGGAGAGCCATCCTAAGCCTTTCCAGGATGAAGGACTAAATAAGGTGTGATATCACGGTGGGCCCTTGGGTAGGGGGAGAAGCTCTCTTGAGAGGCCCCAAAGTATAACTACGTTGGCGCGTAGTTCATGAGACTAGGGAACCTTGGAACCTCAAGCCTACTCGATGCTCGACACCACTCCCAAAACATGTATAATGCTCATATATTCATATATAAAAAAAAACTTGAATCTTAACACATGGGGAGTCTTGACTCCAACACATGAGACAATTGAACTTGTTACCTTGGCTAAATCATGAAATCTTGCTTAACTTGAGTGGGCTTGCCCCAATCTTAACATATTGCTTACATGAGATAGACATCATAAGTAAAATCATAAATATATTCCTGGGTAATTTGAAAACATTCATATATACTAGAAATCTCATCATACTTGGAAGCATAAACCATAAACTCAACTTTTCATTAAACTTTCATAATTATGCATCATGTTCTTAAAACCTGAAATCATGAATAATAATCAAAATAGGTATAAAAATCACCCATGAATCTTAAAACATGAAGGGAATCGACCCATGCATTAATCATAGAAATTTTATAGAATTGGGTTAAGATCCCATTGAATCATACACTTAAATTCATGAACTTGAGATGGGATTTAGGTATGAGAGTGAAGGAAAACTCTCATTAATGACCCTACATACCTGGATAATCTGATTCTACACCCTTTCTTGAAAGCCCAAGAGATTTGGGGAAGAACTTGAAGAATTCTAGACTTGATCTCCTTTAGGAATCTCTAAACTTGCGTGCATGGGAGAGAATGACTTAGAATAGGTTAAACTTTCTTAAAAAACTCCTAACAGAGCTTAAAACGACGTAATTTAGGGCTTAGGAGCTTAGGATTTACGAAAATACCCTTTCTAAAATTGCTGGAAAATAAACTTTGCCAATCCTCACGAGGGACTTCACGAGTCGTGAGGTAGGGGACGACTCGTGGTGTTCACTTGTGAAGTCTATTGGAATTCCCACTTCAATCTGGACCTCTTGACCATGACTAACTTCATGAGTCTTGAAGTGACACCACGACTTGTGGCATCCACCCGTGGTCACCCCCTGACCACGACTATTAGTCAACCAACCCCCAATTCATGAGTCACTCCATGACTTGTTGGGTGACCTGACGAGTCACCTAATGATTCATTCTGTGGCTTGTGTAGATTTCTTCCTGTCTTCTCTTTTCAACCCTCAGATCTGATCTTAGGGACTTTTGGGGTATTATAATATATCCCTCTTAGGAACATTCATCCTCGAATGTGGGTAAACATACTGAATGGCTAGGGTAAGGAATTGCCATCCCAAATACTGAATATCTAAAACAGAAAACTGACGGAGTGACTGACTCCAGACTGAAATACATGACTGAACTAAAATCACAAATCACACACACATGCACTGACATGAAAGAAACTGGGAGACATGAACTAGACATGAAACTAAATAGAGTACTAATGAGGAAACTGATACCTCAAGCTGGAACTGAGCCGGAAGCAAAAAGAAGCAAGTATTTAGCCATCATATCTGCTTCAGCTTCCCAAGTAGCTCCCTCAACAAGCTGATTTCCCCACAGAATCTTTACTGAAGTTACTTCTTTGATCCTCAACTTCTGAACCTGAAGATCAAGGATTTCAATTGGAACCTCTTCATAGCTAAGGTTATCCTTTACACCAATTCTCTCTACCGGAACAACCAATGTGGGATCACCAATGCACTTCTTCAAGAGTGATACATGAAAAAGTGGATGTACTGAAGCCAATTCTTAGGTCAACTCCAACTCATAGGCTACCTTGCCCACATATCTCCTGATTCTGTATGGATCAACATATCATGGACTAAGCTTCCCTTTCTTTTCGAACCTCATCACCCGCTTCATAGGAGATACCTTCAAGAACACCCAATCATCAACTTCAAATTCAAGTTCTCTACCCTCACATCCGCCTAGGACTTTTGATGACTTGAGCTATTTTCATCCTTTCCCTTATATGCCGAAGTTTCTCCATAGTCTCATGAACTGAGTTTGGCCCTATCAATGCAGCTTCACCTACTTCAAACCAACCAATAGGCAACCTACACCTCCGCCCATAAAGAGCCTCAAATGGAGCCGTTTGAATACTAGAGTGGTAACTGTTGTTTTAAGAGAACTCGATAAGATGTAGATGATCATGCCAACTACCTTTGAAGTCGATCACATATACTATCAACATATCCTCAAGAGTCTTAATGGTTCACTCAACCTGACCATCCGTCTCTGGGTGAAAAATTGTGCTAAGCTTGACCCGAGCACCAAGTCCCTTCTGAAATGACTTCCAAAATTGTGAAGTGAATTGGGTACCTCTATTTGATATGATAGAAAAGGGAGTACCATGCAACCAAACTAACTCCCCAATGTACAACTTAACGTAGTCCTCAATTGAATTAGAAGTTTTGGCCGATAGAAAATGACCTGCTTTAGTCAACCTGTCCACAACTACCTAAATAGAATCATACTATCGATGTATATGAGGCAACCCTGCAATGAAGTCCATATTGATATCCTCCCACTATACTGATGTCTTGTAGCGCACCTCCTGGTCTTTGATGCTCAACTTTCACTTGTTGACAGTTCAGATACTTAGCCACGAATTCTACTATGTCCTTTATGCCATTCCACCAATAGACTTTTTGTAGGTCACGGTAGATATTGGTGGCACCTGGATGTATAGAATATTGGGAACCATCTCCCCCTTGGGAGAAGACCTCTACCTTCTAATTCTGGAGTGCTTCCTTCATCTTTACCAAAATAGTATCCTTATCCTACCTAGCCTTGACCTTAGCCACCAAAGAGATTTCGAGCCATTCTGAACAACGACACCACCATCCGTCGAATCAACAAGGCGAACTCCAGATCATGCAAGCTGGTGCACATCTTTCACCAACTCCTTCCTTCCATTTTCCACATGAGAAACACTCTCCAAGGATAGTCTACTAAGAGCATCCACCACTACCATTGTCACGCCCTACCTTAGGAGGCATGACTGGCACCAAGTGCCACACTAGAATCTGGCTGACCTGACTAGGCCTATGCACGTCTGGTGCAGGCCTGTAACTCAATTCAAGAAACAATGGGCTATATTTCGGCTGTAAACACAGCCTCCGACCAACAAGGCCACATAACCACTTGTGAAAAAAATAGCTAACCAACAATAATAATAATAGGGAAACCTATGCGGGCCGACAAGACCACCATGATATCTAGTTATAACTGAAATGGAAATCAGACGCTATAGTAGGCTCCACATGGCCAACACGTAAAATAAGACATATATGGGCCCCACACAGCCAACAACAGCTAACTAACTGACAACTGTAGTCTATTGATAGCAGCTAATCACAGCATATCTGATCTTTATATACCGACGATAGTTAGTTACAACATGTCTAATCACAATCTACTAGTAGCGACTATCTGTAGCATATGGAACCATTTTTCTACTCGACAACATAAGTTGTAACACTGTACGACGAGAATAACTTGCCGAGGGTTAAGCCTTACATACCTCGATTGTCGTTTCCTGAATAACTACCGGGTTTCCACTTGTATTTGCCAACTCTCTTCAGCTGTAACCATTATATTGGGAGAAAGAGATGAATTTCAATACCAAATTCAGCATAAAACAATAACTTTTAATACCGATATTAACAATACTTCAACTTAATGAAATACAGCCGAAAATGTATTATTTCCCAAGAAGGGAGAAATTCTTACTTGAAGCCTGTGATCGTATAGAAATTAGTTTGGAGCAATTATGACAACTTTGGTTTGGCGGGGTTACGATTCACCGAGCGAATTTTATGAAAATAACTCCATAGTAATATTCCCTCGGGGCTTAAACTTCGATACCTGAAGTTAATTTGAATTTGGACGGTGTTTGGTAGCGTATAATCGGACAAAAACCATTGAAAACCTCGTTTATTACTCCCTCTATACGAAGCTACCTTTGGAAAATGACTTCAGATTAAATGGAGGGACTTATATATAAAGAATAGGCGGTGGCAGGGGTGTGCCTTGTGCCTCCCATTGAGGCTATCAACCTGGCGCGCCACGCCTCTCGTTTGAGGCAGCCATCTTGGTGCCTCACGCCTCCCATTGAGGCTTCCATCCAGGCGCCTTGCGCCTCCCATTGAGATAGCAAGCCTGGCGCACCGCACTGGCCAGTGCACTGCTGGCTGGCACACCGCGCTGGCCCCTCACGACCTAGTCTCGTCCGACCCTGCTTCCGAGGCTTTTTCCATATGCTTCAAGATCTTCTTACTCGTCACAAATTCACGTGTACACTTATTAATCATTAACTTTTACGGGGTGTAACACCCTCCCCCCTTAGGAACATTCATCCTCGAATGTCAACTTTAACTTACAGAGTCTCCCCTTATAGTATGGACTATCTGAAAATCCTGAAACGCAGAAACGTCCAACACACATAGTTCATATGACACTATCAAAACTATTTCACAACAAGATTGTAGTCGACTAAACAATACTGATAAAATAAGCAATAAAATAGCAGCAAAATGATAACATCATCTGAACTATGTAATAATCCTGGAACAAGTGGGGATATCTAGGGTTCACATCATCCTCAGTTTCCTAGGTCGTTCCTTCCTTATTCCTGTTTCTCTACAATACTTTAATAGAGACCACATCGGTAGTCCTTAGCCTGCGAAGCTGCTGATCTAATACGACGATTGGAACCTCTTAGTGGGTTAATTTCCCTATAATTTGAACGTCCTCGACTGGAACAACTCAGTACGGGTTACGTATACCTTTTTTGCAACATCGACATGTGGAAGCTGAATGGGTAGGTCCTAGCTTTGGAGGCAATTTTAGCTGATATGCCATTTCGCTTGTTCTCTGGAGGATATGAAATGGGCCAATAAACCTAGGCCTAAGATTGTCCTTCTTACCTAATCTCATAATGCCCTTTTTTGGCAAAGTTTCTAAAAATATCCAACTGTTGCTTCAACCCTTAGTTGCCTGCATCGTACCTTAGGGTAGGACTCCTGATGGCCCTGGGCTATCGGTACCCATTTCCTGGTAAGTTTAACTTCTCAGTTTGTCTGTTATAATATGCCCTGGTTCAACCACCTTTAATTTACTTTGGGGGGGGGCTTCCATTTCCACTCATATTCGACCGCCGGACATCCGACATGAGTGCTCTATTGGGTTGTTTGCTTGGAGATAAGAAGTCATACTCATGTTAACGCATGCTCCAATTTGTTCTAACAGTTTCCCAGGATCTGGTTGGGAGTTGTGCCTCTCTGTCAGTGTTTACTATACACTAGGGCTCCACGTAACCAGACTACTTAAATATTTAACTCGTCACACGCTTTAGCTGCAGTGTAACTCTATTTGGCGAGACACAAATTGATCTCATTAGTCTTTCCACATTGACTCAAATGAGGCCAATCTACACCTGGTATGAGATAACCTTGTGATTGTATTCATGTTAATTACACTCCACTCCATTGCAGGCTGAACCATCCCCTATATTGGCCTGCTTAGTTCCTGCTATTTCATCTTTTTTGGCCTATCACCGAAGCTCTGTTGCTATGATTCAATGATATCTTCTGTCTTCCCATGCCATCAGTAGGTCTCTCTTTTTGACACATTGCGTTTTCGTTAAATTCTAGAAGTATGGTATGCTAATCGAACTTCTGCCACCCTTGGAATATAGAGTCGACCTCTGGGTCTTATGACTTCACCCCTTATTATCCTGAGGGCCAATTAATTCCTACTGGGTCTCGTTTCCAGGCTGTTTTAGGTTAAAATCTCTATGTCGGTACTCCTTTACCTCCTTAACTGGCAGGGATATTGTAGTATTCTAGGTTACAACCTCACTATCTCTTAACTGTCAGCCCGACGCTTAGTTTTCGACATCCAACAGTGGTCCCATACTTTATCAATTTGCTTTAACATGGAGGTGATTCTAGTTTTCCCCTATTAGATACTTGCGCCTTTCCTCTTGTTCCCTTAGGCTGAGCTCTGAGGTTCGTGCCTCCTATCTCATGCTGTCAAGGATGTTATCGACCAGGTCTACTAACCTGTATTCCTTTTGACTCACACTCAGGCCTATTTGTTCATATGACCTCCCTATCCTTCGATATCACAAACTAAGGACATAACTATTATTTTGCAGGTATGCCCTGCTGTCATTAGCATGCTACGGCGGAATCAACCTTTTTCTGATTTGAGCTTTACTATTACTGGGGGTTTATCACTTATGAACCCTCCCATACGCACTTGAGTTCTATTGACAACCTTATCCCCCCCTCCTGACTTACTACTATGAGGTTCTAGATAACTTGTAAATGCTATGGGTTTCAACCACTCTCTAATCCTTCTCGGAGACAACAATTCTAGCCATCCTTTACTATTTGTTCTGAGCACGATAGAACTGATATTTATGCTTTCTATTGTACTGTAAGAACAATATAGGGGGTGGAATATAACCCTATCTTACTATGGTAGGACTGAGGTATGGAACCTTACAATATCCTAAGAGTTGGAGGTAGGAATCCTGCAATTTCCTCCTTCTTCGCACCTCTCAGATAATTCAACATTAACTGTTGCCCCTGGCTAATTCTAAATATATAGTAAGTAAGCCAACTCATATACACATATATACTATACTCCTGACCTCCCATTCTGAGGTTATAGGGAGAACTGGGGATAACACTGGCATATCTACCACATCATGAGGTTCCTAGTACCTTGGGAGGGTAGTGCGGAAATATAAAAGACGTCTACTTCCGCCGTTAGGCTAACCGTCCCTCAACTGTGGCGCCTCACTGGTACCTCATCCTGCTGCTGTAGTTAGCTTGCATCTAGTTGAAGTCTATCGTATATCAAACATTATTCTAGATAGACGTAACAAGGAAAGCTTAGGGACTCAACCCTATACAATTCTGCTCTATAGCACAATTTGAGAAGAAAAGGGGTAACGATACTATCATGTCTCGTAGCCTCCTGCTTATAAACTGTGGTGCACAACACATTTATAAACAAGACTCTACTAGAAACGACTTGCAGACTCCCTAGGATACGAACTGCTCTGAGACCAAGTTTGTCACACCTTACCTTGGGAGGCATGACTGGAATCTGGCTGAACTGACTTGTCCTATGCATGTCTGGTGCAAGCCTACAACTCAATTCAAGAAACAATGGACTATATCTCGACTGTAAACAAAGCCTCCGACCGACAAGACGCATAGCCACCTGTGAAAGAAAACAGCTAACCAACAACAATAATAACAAGGAAACCTATGCGAGCCGATAAGACCACCATGATATCTAGTTATAACTGAAATGGAAATCAGACGCTATACTAGGCCCCACATGGACAACACGTAAAATAAGATGTATATGGGCCCCAATGGCCAACAAAAGCTAACTAACTGACAACTGTAGTCTACTGATAGCAGCTAATCACAGCATATCTGATCTTTATATACCGACGATAGTTAGTCACAACATGTCTAATCACAATCTACTAGTAGCGACTATCTACAGCATATGGGACCATTATTTCTACTCGAGAACATAAGTGGTAACACTGTACGACGAGAATAACTTATCGAGGGTTAAGCCTTACATACCCCGATTGTCGTTTCCTGAATAACCGCTAGGTTTCCACTTGTATTCGCAAGCTCTCTTTAGCTGTAACTGTTATACTGGGAGAAAGAGATGAATTTCAATACCAAATTCGGCGTAAAATGATAACTTTTAATACCAATATTTACTATACTTCAACTTAATGAAACATAGCCAAAAACGTATTATTTCCCAAGAGTTCAGAAGGGAGAAATGCTTACTTGAAGCCTGTGATCGTATAGAAATCAGTTTGGAGCATTATGACAACTTTGTCTCAGCGGGGTTACGATTCGTCGGGCGAATTTTATGAAAATAACTCCGTAGTAATGCTCCCTCGGGGCTTAAACTTAGATACCCCAAGTTAATTTGAATTTTGACAGCGTTTGGTAGCATAATTAGATGAAAACTGTTGAAAACTCATTTATTACTCCCTCTGGCCGAAGCTATCTTTGGAAAATGACTTGGGATTAAAGGGAGGGACTTATATATATAGCATGGGCAGTGGAAGGGGTGTGCCTCGCGCCTCCCATTGAGGCTGCCACCCTGGCGCACCGTGCCTCCCATTGAGCTGCCATCCTGGTGCCTCATGCCTCCCATTGAGGTTTCCATCCAGGCGCCTCGTGCCTCCCATTGAGGAAGCAAGCCTAGCGCGCCGCATTGGCCAGTGCACTGCTGGCTGGCGCGTCGCGCTGGCCCCTCGCGGCCTAGTCTCGCCCGACCCTGCTTCCGAGGCTTTTTCCATATGCATCAAGCTCTTCTTACTCGTCACAAATCCACGTGTACACTTACTAATCATTATCTTTTACGGGGTGTAACAACCTTGGCCTTGCCCGGATGATAACGAACACTCATGTCATAATCCTTGAGAAGCTCTAGCCACCTCATTTGTCACAAATTTAGGTCCTTCTGGGTAAACACATACTGAAGACTCTTGTGGTCCATGAACACATCTACATTCACTCCATCAAATAGTGCCTCCAAATCATTAATGCAAACACCACTGCTACCAATTCTAGGTCATGCGTTGGGTAATTCTTCTAATGAGTCTTAAGCAATCTAGAGGCATACGCAATGGCTTGCCATTCTGCATCAACACATAACCAAGAACAACCCTAGAGGCATCACAATACACTACAAATCCATCTGTACCCTCGGGTAGGGTCAATATTGGGGATAAAATGAGTCGAGTCTTTAGCTCTTGAAAACTATTCTCACATGCATCCGACTACTGAAATTTAACTTTATGTTGGGTCAACTTAGTCAAAGGTGATGTAATAGACAAAAGTACCTCAAAGAAACTCTTGATATTCGAAGGATTAACTGGTATAGGCCAATTCTTTACAATTTCTATCTTTTACGAGTCCACTTGTACACCCTCACTTGACACCACATGGCCTAAAGATGCTAATGATTTCAGCCAAAACTCACACTTGCTGAATTTGGCAAACACCTGGAGATCCTTAAGAGTTTGTAGCACAATCCTCAAATAAGCGACATGCTCCTCCTTGCTCCGAGAGTACATGAGAATATCATTTATGAACACAATCATGCACATGTACAAATATGTCTTAAACACCTTGTTCATCAACCATAAAAGCTACAGGAGCATTCGTTGGTCCAAAAGACATAACTTCAAACTCATAGTGACCATAACGAGTCCTGAAAGCTGTCTTCGGGATGTCCCTCTCCCTAATTCTGAGCTGGTGATAACCGGACCTGAGATCTATCTTTGAGAAGCACTTAGCACCCTGAAGTTGGTCAAGCAAATTATCAATCTTGGGAAGAGGATACTTGTTCTTGATCGTAACCTTCTTAAACTATCGATAGTCAATGCATATACAAAGAGAACCATCCTTCTGTCTAACAAAGAGAACTAGTGCACCCCATGGGGATTTGCTAGGTCTGATGAAACCCTTGTCTAAGAGATCCTTCAACTATTTTTTCAACTTCTTTAGCTCAGCTTGAGCTATTATGTATGGAGGAATAGATATAGGCTGCATATTAGGAAGAAGGTCAATACTAAAGTCAATCTCCCACTTGAGAGAGGCTCTGATTAGATCATCTGGGAACACCTCCGGATACTCAAACATAATAGGAACTGACTGGAGAGTTAAGGTCTCGGATGTAGCATCTTTAAATCGAACTAGATGGTAAACACACCCCTTAGAAATCATCTTTATGGCCTTGAGATAGGAAATAAATAGACCTACATCCACAACTGAACTACTCTTCCACTCTAGGACTGGCTTACGCGAAAATTGAAACTCTACCACACGGGTACTACAATTCACTGAGGCATAACATGTATGTAACCACTCCATACTAAATATAACATCAAAATCTGCCATGTCTAATTCTACAAAATCTACTGAGATGACTTTCTAAAGGACTGTGATAGGGCAATTTTTGTATAGCCATCGAGCTATAACTGAGTCACCGACTAGAGTAGAGACTGAGAAGGGTTCTAATAGGATTTCAGGACTGACTTCGAAACTAATACCAACATAAGGATCACAAAATATAAGGTAGATGTACGCCCTAGAAACTCAAAGACTAGACCTGGGATTCAAAATAGAGGAAATTAAAAAATCTGCACTAGGTCACAAAACGAGTTATTCTATGACTTGTGGGAGGTGACCACGAGTCGTTATGTGACTCATGGTGGGGACTTTAGACTTAGTTGAAAATTTTGGAAAAGGGGGTGACCATGGGTGGACCACGAGTCGTGGGGTGCCCTGTGGTAAGGATTTGATTGGGAGTTTGAGAAGTTAGGCAGTGTACCAGACGGGTCCTCACCGCGACTCATTTGGGGAACCACGAGTCGTGATGTCGCCCGTGGTAAGTCTAGGAAACTTTAGGCAGTGTAGGAGAAGGGTGGGTCACCACGAGTCACTGGGAACACCACGAGTCGTGGTGTCCCCTGTGGTGACCAGTATGGGTTTTAGGCAGTGAACCTCACGATTGTGACCACGAGTCTTGGTCACTAGGCACGACCCGTTAGGTCCCTCGTAGGGGCATGACAATAAGTTTTTCTATGAATTTCCTAAGGGTGTTTCAGTAACTTCCTAATCTCATAGACTCTAAACTATTTCGTTTTGATATATTTTAAGGGAATTTAGAGGGGCTAAACGGTTTCCCCCTCATTCCCTATGCAGATTTTCAAAAAACATTATAGAATTTCTCTTAGGAACTTTCAGAGCAAGAACTAGGGTAGTCCACTTCTCTTCAGGTTCTCAAGGAAATTCTTCTAATTTCTCCACCAGGTATGCGGGAATTCAACAAGAAAATAGTTCTTCCCTTGTGTCCCCAAATTTCTCTCTATTTCTCTCTATCAGTTCCAACCCTGAAACTATCGAATGTAAAGAAATTGTTAGTCATACTTCATCTAATTCATGTGGAATATTATTTCATGTTAATTATAGATATTTTCCACCAGTTTGTGACTGGAATGATATTTGTTCTTTTGAAGTGAAATTTAGTCCTAGTCCTTGAACGTAGAAAATCTAGAATCTCACAATAGTGATTAAATAGTGAAATTCGTTTGATTCCTTCAGTGTTGAGGATTCCTATACTGTTAATTGGTGTTGAAAATTTAGTTAGATTGATGTCAGTTTAGTTCGATTAAAATGTTTGAATACTCAGTGTAAGTCAGAAATGTCAGCTGATCAGTTTGACTATAGAAATTCTCGAGGTGTCAGTGATACCTCCCAGTTATCAGAGTAAGACTCAAAACTCAGTTCTAGTGGTTCACTAGGCGGTCATGACACTTTTAGATAAGTAGCTCTGACCAGCCTTAGGACCCCATTTACAGATTACATCTTGTTCTTAGACGGTTACAACGGTTCCAGATAAGTAGCTTCGACTAGTCTTAGAACCCAGTTTTAGAATTTGGTCCGATAAGACTCTTAGGGTGCTTCCAGATAGGTATTCCTAACTAGTCTTGGGCCCCAATTTTGAGCTATCAACTTAGTATTCAGTCTAGGACTACCCAGTGGGAGTAGGTATTAGCACCGAGTGGACCGGAGTTCCAACGCACCCAGGTTCCCAAAACTACGTTGACATAGTAGGTTATAGTTTTATTGGCCTCATGGTCCCAGACTCTTGTGATCACCCAGTTCATGCCTTTATACCCCGATGAGGTATATTGGGTCCTACCAATGGGGTGTATACATCAGATTCCACATCTAGCTCATGTGGGTATATGTCGGTTATAGACTCTCCCACTAGTCAACTTAGTTTAGTCTCAGATTAGTCAGTTCAAACAAGTTCAGTTTAGTATCTCAGATTTAGGGCATGTCCTTGACCATTAGATCAGGTCTTTCAGACTATCTCAGGTTATTACAATTATTCAGTTTAAGTAGTTCAGTTGGTCATTACTTATCTTGTCAGTTCAGTTATTTCAATTCTTGTGTATGGTTTCTCTCACTTACTCAGAACATTCAAAGTACTGACGCATACTTTTATGCTATATCATTTTATGATATAGCTGCAGGATCTCAGTCTTAGCCTCGCTAGCCGACCTCTCTCAGAAGAATTCAACCATTCTATTTGGTGAATCCTTATCTTTCGAGGACGAAGATTACTTTATTCAGTTTTGCTTTCTTCTATTTAGATTTGGAGTTAGCTGGGGCCTTGTCCCAGCAGCTTATCAGTTATAGTGGCTTTCAGACACAAACTTGGGTTATTTTTAGATTTATAGTTTTGTTAAGATGTATTCAAACTTTGTGAATTAGTTTCATTCTCGTAAATGTTTTATATTTTACTTTAAAGATTCCTCTATATTTTTTTGTTTACTCAGAATATCAGTGTATGATAGAATAGGGGTTGACTTGGGGTTTACTTGTGACTTCAAGTACCGTGTTCGGTCCAGGGTGTAAGCTCGGGGTGTGACAAACTTGGCATCAGAGCCCTAGGTTTAGAGTATCCTCGGATGTCTGAAATCCGCATCGAGTAGAGTCCTTTTCATGGGTGTGAAGTGCGCCACACTTATGATGGGGAGTCTACGAGATGTTATTAGGAAAACTCCCTTTTATTCATACTCTTTATCGTGTGTTGAAATTTAATTCCAGAATCATTCTCCTAACTTGTTCTCTGTTTCATTTCAGTGAATTATTCCTCCACGATGTGGTAATGGAAGATGGGCCGGTAACGCTCACCGACCTGCCCACTAGCCCGGGAAGCCCCTCAGGATGACTCAGTGTCTACCGCAGAGTTCAGGGTGGCTATCCAGCTGCTCACTCAAATGGTTACCAACCAAGTGAACTAGCAGGTGGTTCCAATTAACAACCATGGGTCCGCAGAAGCTGCCCAAGTGCGGGAACTTCACTTAGATGAACCCTCCAGATTTCCACGGATCTAAGGTGGGAGAGGACCCACAGGAGTTTGTGGACGAGATTAGAAAAATCACCTGAATTATGGGTTTCAGTGCCTTAGAGAGTGCCGACTTGGCTGCCTATCAACTAAAAGGGATAGCCTAGATTTGGTATGAACAATGGAAGGAGGGGAAACTAGCGGGAGCAGGGCTGGTGGAGTGGGAGGAGTGCACTACAGCCTTTCTAGACAGGTTCTTCCCTTGAGAGCTCAGGGAGGCCAAGGCGGTGGAGTTCATGAACCTGAAGTAGGGCAACATAACAGTAGAAGAATATGCTTTGGAGTTCACCAGGTTGTCTAAGTATGCTCTAGAGATGGTAGCCGAGCCAAGGGCTCGCATGTTGAAGTTTGTGAATGGAGTTTCAAATTTGGTCCTTAAGGAGAGTAGGACAATAATGCTTACAAAGGACATTGATCTCTCCAGCCTCATATTCCATGCCCAGCAAATTGAGGCAGAGAAATTGAAAGATTTGGAATGGGAGAACAAGCGGGCAAGATCTGGCCAGTCAGACATCAGAGATCCAGCGGTAGTAGTCGTTCACAGTAGCAGCAACAGAGGGCCCCAACATCCTGTTCAGCCAGCGCCCCAACGTTTCGGTCCCGCAAGGCTCAGAGAAGTGGAGCATCTGGATCTCAGTCCCAGAGCTTCAGTGCTAGCAATCGCTATCCAGTTTGACCTAAGTGTGACAAGAACCATCCAGGAGAGTGTCTTCAAGGCCGAGAAGGCTTTTTTTATTGTGGACTGCTTTGTCATCGACTTAAGGAATGCCCGTCAGCAGGACAGGGAAGGTCACAATCCACTACATCAGCAGCTCCAGCAAGTCAACTAGCCTAGTAGGCCAACACTACAGGTAGGGATAACGGTCAACGCCAAAACCATTTTTATGCATTGTTTTCTCGTCTGGATCAGAAGAGCTCACTTGACGTGGTCATGGGTATGTTATGTCTTTTCCATCTAGATCTATATAGATCCAAGTTCCACACTCTCATTCATGACTACCTACGTAGAAGCCCAGTTTGATATCAGCCCATAGGTCCTCTCAAAACCATTTTCAATCTCCACCTCAATTGGCGAGTCAGTTAGAGCTAGTCGGGTGTATAGAAACTACCCAGTCTCAGTCTTCAATAAGGTCAATCCAGCTGACCTTGCATAGTTAGACATGGTCGACTTCGACCTCATTCTTGGCATGGATTGGCTACACTACGGTTATGCCTCAGTCGACTGTAGAAGGGTGGTCAGGTTTTAGTTCCCTAATAACCTAGCTCTAGAATGGACGGGTTGTAGTTCAACGCCTAAGGGTAGGTTTATTTCCTACCTTAAGGCCAGAAATCTTATTTCCAAAGGGTACATTTACCATTTAGTTCAGGTCAAAGACTCCAACTCTGAGAACCAAACTATCCAGACAGTACCAGTTGTCAGCGAGTTCCTTGATGTGTTTCCCGAAGATCTTCCTGGAGTCCCTCCTGAGCGGGAAATAGACTTTGGTATAGACCTTCTCCCAGATACTCACCCCATCTCCATCCCTTCTTACATAATGGCTCCAGCTGAGCTTAAAGAGTTGAAGGAGCAGCTAAAGGACCTTCTTGATAAAGATTTTATCAGGCCCAACATCTCTCCCTGGGGTACTCTTGTACTATTTGTGCAAAAGAAATACGGTACCCTCAGAATGTGCATCGATTACCGTTTGTTGAATAAGGTCACAGTCAAGAACATGTATCCCCTACCTAGAATTGATGACTTGTTTGACCAACTTCAGGGAGCCAACTGTTTCTCTAAAATAGATCTCAGGTTGAGGTATCATCAGCTAAAAGTTAGAGAGTGTGACATACCAAAAATAGCTTCCAGGACTAGGTGCGGTCAATATGAATTTGTGGTTATGTCCGTCGGACTAACAAATTCCCCTGCAGCCTTTATGGCCCTGATGAATGGAGTCTTCAAGCAGTATCTAGATATGTTCGTCATTGTATTTATCGATGACATTTTGGTATACTCCAAAAATGAGGAAGAGCACGATGATCACCTAAGGATAGTGCTCCAGACACTCAGGGACCGCCAGTTGTTCGCTAAGTTCAACAAATATGAATTATGGTTGAAGTCCGTGACTTTTCTAGGTCACGTGGTCTCGGGTGAAGGTATTTAGGTTGATCCTCAAAAGATAGCAGTGGTGAAAGACTGGCCCAGACCTACCTCCCCAATCGAAATCAGAAGTTTCTTGGGTCTAGCTAGGTATTACCAACGCTTTGTGGAAGGTTTTTCTTCTATAGCACCCCCTCTGACTAGGCTGACTCAGAAGAAGGTGAAATTTCAGTGGTCAGATGCGTGTGAGAAGAGTTTCGAAGAGTTAAAAACTCGACTCACTACCGCACCAGTGTTGACCCTACCGAAAGGATCAGATCGGTTTTTAGTTTATTGTGACACTTCTATAGTTGGACTCGATTGCATTCTGATGCAGTGGGTCAAGGTGATAGCCTACGCGTCTATACAACTCAAGGTTCATGAAAAAAATTATCCAACTCATGACCTGGAGTTGGCAGCGGTGGTGTTTGCGTTGAAAATATGGAGACACTATCTGTATGGGGCTCACGTGGATGTTTTCACCGATCACAAGAGCCTCCAGTACGTGTTTAGTTAGAAATATTTGAATCTTCATCAACAAAGGTGGTTGGAGCTACCGAAGGACTATGACATGAGTGTGCTGTATCACCTGGGCAAGGCCAATGTGGTGGCTGATGATGCCCTGAGTAGAGTGTTTATGGGGAGTGTGACTCATGTTGAGGAAGGGAAAAAGGTACTGGCGAAGGATATTCACAGACTAGCTCGATTAGGGGTGCAATTGGTTGGTTCAGCTGAGGGTGGAGTGGTGCAAAGTGGGTCAAATTCCTCTTTGGTTGTTGAAGTTAAGTCCCAATAGGATGAGGATCCCATCTTACTTAAGCTGAAGGAAGCGGTTATAAGAAAAGAGGTTGAGGCTTTCTCCAAAGGAGGAGATGGTGTGCTCGGTTACCAGGGTAGATTGTGTGTACCGGACACCGGTGAATTAAGACAACAGATACTGGCTGAATCACATAGCTCAAGGTACTCCATCCACCCTGGTGCTTCTAAAATGTACCGCGATTTGTGGGATATTTACTGGTGGAATGGAATGAAGAGAGACATCGCTTAATTTGTAGCTAAATGCCCGAACTGCCAACAAGTAAAAGTAGAACATCAGAGACCAGGAGGTTTGACTCAAGATATCAGCATACCCACGTGAAAGTGGAAAGAGGTAAATATAGACTTTATTATGGGTCTACCTTGAACTCATCGGCAACATGATTCAATTTGGGTAATAGTAGTGTTACACCCCATAAGTTCTTGACACTTAGTTGGCCTATTCGCATGTTGGTTAAGAGTTTTAAAATGCCATACGTGCGAGAAAAGGGACTGGGGAGAAACCGGACAAGCGCCAAGTCGGAGCGTCGCAAGGAAAATGCGACTTATAAATCGCATTCGACAAATGCGACTTATAAGTCGCATTCGACAAATGCGACTTAAAGGCCCCAAGTATATAAGGCCTCCCACTTTGTTTTTAAGTCATTTCTTATATTATTTTAAGTGAAAACGGCTAGAAAACAGAGAGGACGAAGGGTTAACATAGATTTCCATCCGATTACACCGTCAAACACAGTCCAAACTCAAATTAACTTCGGGTACCGAAGTATAAAGTTATAGGGAGAATTCCTACGGAGTTAGTTTCGCGAGAATCGCCTGGCGAAGCGGAAACCTGCTGAGTCGAAGTGATTGTAATTTCTTCAAACTAGTGTTAATACACTCCCGACATTAAAGTAAGTATTTTTCCCTTCTAGACTCCCGAGAAATTGCGAGTTTTCGGTCGTTCTTCGATAAGTCAAAGAATAGGCAGTAAATATATTTGTAAGTATGGTTTCTCTCAAAAATAATAGTAGAATTAATTCTATTCATTCGTGAATATGAATACAGTTGAGGAAATAGCTGAATATTAGTCGAGCTACGCCAGTTAATCAGGAAGCCGACAGTTAAGGTATGTAAAGCCAGTTTCTTTCGGCAAGCTAGTAGTTCCAGTATAGTAAAATGGTACAAATTCC